>APFE030608791.1:5694-23099 GCA_000404065.3 Pinus taeda | reverse complement strand
CCCCAAGAATTTAGAAGCCCCCTATCCCCTTCATCTCGCTTCATTTCGACAGAATTCCTTGTTTCACACATCGGGACAAGTCGCACTCAAATGATGCTTCAGAGCAATCAAATATGAATTTTTGGAAACTGAGAGAAGCTTTTGTCCAGAGCATTCCAAGGAAGAAAAACCTCATTCACTTTTTGTACAGGTTTCACGATTTGAGAAACATGTCAAGAATACGGTTGCCTCAGGAGAATCAAAGACACCTTTGCAAGTTACCTTGGGAAAATCAAGTTTTCTCCTAGCTTGGTTGGCCAAATGATTTTCTTGATGGGTAAAATGATAACTAGAGACAAAGAGATTTCCAATGAGCTATCATGAGCTCAATTTGGGGTTGAGGAAGGCATTCAAAAGTTGACTGCAACAACACTCTTCTTTCAGGCAGCCTCATTTGGCACGTTTTGACCAGTCTTGGGAGATTTGATTTTTGATAGGTCAAATCAACTCCAAATTGAAAAATTGCACTTGGGTTGGAAAGTAGACGCAAAGAAATTTCCAACAAGCCATCCTACGCCCGATTCTGACACCAGGAAGGCCCTCAAACAAGGTTGTGAATGTGCGCAACCACTCAGGTTCAGTGCGCGACTAGTTGGGTGGGGCGCGACCACTCAGCGACCCCTCTGTAGTGCATTTTTCTAAAGGGCGCGACCACTCAAGCAGGGCACGACCAATCAGAGTAGGCGTGCAACCACTCAAGCTTCCTTCTACAGAACCACTCCAAATCGACTAAATCACCCTCTTTCTTGCTCAATTGATCGAGCATACTTCTCAGCATTTTGGCAGGCAAGGGCAGCAGTTTACTCTATCTATTTGCTTCACTTTGCTCAAGAGCACCATGTCAACCACTGAAACCTATGAGCAAGGTGATGACCGGTCTTCTTCTACAGAAATCGAGGTACAGCAGAGGCCTTGTAAGGGTGGCAAAGGTGGTCATCATAGGAGAGAGGAACCCACCTCTTTCGCAGAATTGCAGGCCTGTCCTATGGCAGTGAATGGTTTCCGTTATATGTCATGTTTTTAGTTCTGTGAGAGGCTTGCTCAGATTCAGAACCATAGGGAGTTGGCCTGCTTATTTGTTTTGCACCTTCATGATGGGGATGTCACTCTTGCAGGGGTGAATTTTGTACTATCTCTGGAGGTGATTTCAGAGGCTACCGGGATACCAAATGTGGGTGAGGTGTGGCCCAAGCGCAAAATGCTGGATTATGTTTATTTTGAGCCATATGTCAGGCCAGCATTCATGAGTCACTTGTCAGGGGTCTTTCCCTTCAGATTCCTCCGGGGGGAGTATGCTCCAATCATGTGGCTTATCATGCATTACTTTACATGCGAGGGAAGATTTTCACAGGTCTTCTCTTGTCACATTCGCCTGTTGATGCACTTTACCCGAGTGAGGATGATGAACATCCCGGTTTTCTTCTTCCAGGACATTCAGAGGATGGTGTCCATGTTTCAGAGGCAGTCCCCAGCTCAGCAGCATAGGATTTTGTGCCATCATGGTCTCATCCAGCTCATTGTTTCTCATCAGTTGAGTCAGCAGGGCATTCCATGGGCAGACTTCATTTCTCATGAGTTCTTTACAGTGCCACCACAGCCACAACCAGAGCCAGAGGCGATTCATGAGGAGGGAGGTCCATCACACCAGCCCGAGATTATTGTTTTGAGACATGTTGTTTCCCCACCACAGCTTACATATCAGAGGGGTCATAGGACCTTGTTTGCAGTAGCTCGACGAGTACTTTCTCCAAAGCAGGTGGAAGGGGTCTCGTCATCATCATCAGGTCAGTGAGTGTTATCTCCACATCAGGTGGAAGGGGCCTCACATTCTTCATCAGCAGAGGCAGTACGGGAGGGAAAACAGCCCATGGTAGAGAAGGAGAGAGCCGGTGACACACAGGTTGACATCATTGATCTTGATGCTCGCTCGCCCACTTCAGATTTGCATGAGATCATTCGACAGAGAGAGGCGGAAAACCACTTGTTACAGCAGAAGCTCAACATGGCCCAATGGACAATAAACTATCTTGAGCAGTGCAACAAGCAACTTGAGGATGAGAAAGAGTTGGATGAGCTGTGGAGGATTCAAAGTGATCGAGTCATCAATCGTAGGAGGCCCGGTGACTTGCTGCCCAAGGAGAGGGAATCCATGCTTATCCGGGTAAATAGACACTTAGAGAGGCTGTTGGCTAAGGCCGATCGAAACAACAAATTGCTAAGGAACATGAAAAACCATTATTGGGCAAGGATGCATGTTTGCAAGGCGAAGATGAAAATGTTCCAAAGAAGGTTGTCCGAGGTCCGCAAGAGGAAGAAGAAGACCAACCCGCTCCGTATCTTGGTTGAGGCTTCTCTCACTCACCATGATACTCATTATCTTCCTCCTAGCAGCAAACCCAAGAAATTTTGAGAGTTTTGAGGCATTTTTGGCATTTTTGAGAATTTTACAGGTTTTGGCCATTTGAGTGGTCTCACCCCGTGCACGACCAGTCATGGGGATAGCTGAGAACGGGGAAAAATCTACATTTTTGGAATTTTCATGCAAAAATACACTTGCCTATGGATGGGTTTCAGATTTTATGGAGATTTGGGCTTTTGGGCTCCAAAAAGCTCAAAATACATGCAAATTTTGACTTTCTGCCCCTTTTTTGAGTTGCAGAAAGCTGCCTTGCGAGAAATGACTTTTTAGGGGTCCAATTAACTCCAAATTCAGAAATTCTAGTGGGGTTGGAAAGTAGACTCACATACCTTTCCAATGAGCTATCTTGCACCTGATTTGGACACCGGGAAGGCCCTCAAACAGAGCTGTCAATGTGCACGACCAGTCAAAGTGAGGGGCGCGACCACTCAGGGAAATTTCACTGTTTTGACCAGTTCGGCCAGCAAAACACTGTTTTTACTTTGGTTGACTTTTGAGGCATTTAAATGATGGATTTTTGTGTAATTTTCATGGCACTTAGATACTTTTACTCTCCTTGAACACTTCTAGAAGTTTCCTTGATGTAAATGGTAAATATTTAATGCATGGATAGGTTTCCTAAGTTTTAGAGGCAAGTTGTTTTGACTGCCTATTATCTAGTGATTAGTTTAGAATTAGTTGAAACAGCTCCTAGGAAGCTGAGCTCGACCCCTAGAGGTGGGAAAAGGAGTTAGATCTTCTATATTATGCCTTCTCTTACTCATTTTCATGGTTGGACTCTTGAGGGAGAAGCTCCTATTGTATATTTCACTTGTATCTCTGCAATTTGAGGAAAAAGAAGACCAGGGTTTTGCAGACATCATTGGGATTCTTGTGGACTCTTGTGTTGGTGGTGTGTTCTCTTATTGTAATTTTAAGTGTGTTTATGTGTTCCATATCTTTCTTTAGTGCAGCTTATTAAACAAATGAAGTGATAAAGTTTGAATTCATGCATGTCATGCTCAGCTTTCAAATTTGTTTAATGTTTATGTTTTCCACTGTCTAAAGAGGATTCAAAGTCATTTTTTGCCCTCTTTAGCTTCTCCTCTTTCCTCCTTGATCATCCATCCCAGCTAAAGGCATCAGCACAAACTCCTACCTTGCCCCAAAGACCCACCTGCAAAAAACTGAGCTCAATCCCCGCACCCTGAATTGCACTCCTTCCAATTGCCACCAAAAACCTCAAAAAACTTTAAATCAATCCTCCTTATCAGTTTACTAGCATAATAGCTGTGTTATCTTGATTGGTCATCTCTTCCCATTGAAAATTTAACGAGATCGACCGGAGAGAGCCTTCTCATACCCCGTAGGGCTAGCTACGAGGTGAAATGGTTTGATGTTGCCTTGAAGGTTTGCCTTTCTCAGCTTGAGGTGAAATCTCAAGTGCTAACAGAACCAATGGAAGTGGTTTTAGATCATTTTGAGTACTTCTACAACTCGAGAAGTTGATGTGAAGTCGTGGGCGACCTTGGGCAAATCGTGGAGGAGAGCCATTTTTGGGAATGTTATGCTTGATGTAAGCAATTAATCAATTGTTATTTGGTGTCTGATCATTATTAGATATAGTAGTAGTGATTTTAGTGATATAAATAGAAATCTAAGGGAGTTTGTGCCTTTTAGAAGCTCAGAGAAGCTTAGTGCACCGACAGAAGGATGTGTATCCTTGGAAGCCTTAAGCTGTTTGCAGGATTTCGACAACCATTAAAGGGATTTAAAATGGTATTCTTAGCCCTTTGAATCATTTTTCTATTCATTTTGGTTAAGTGTGGAGCTTGTAAAATAATTTAATTACCTTAAACCCAAAGAGTCTAGCCATGTTGACAAAGTTCAAAGGAGATGTAGCCCAAGAGTTGGGGTGAACTCCTATATTATATTGCTTTTTTCTTTTGATATTCTATGGCTGACTTATGTTGCTAATATATATGTTAAGTTTTAGCAAAAAAAAATAAACTTAAAACACATAAACAAAAGAAAAGACATACACCTCTTTTAAGCTAAAATTCTGCATAATGTCAAGTTCAAGCAAGGTTTTTATTTTTATTTTTAACTAAATCTGAGTGTTTACTTCTATTATTTCTTTAGGCAGAGTCTGTAGAGGGCCAGGTAGCTTCTGGATCTCATCCTCTCTTTAGAGGTGACATATCTAGTAAATGTCCCTACAGTGTATCTATGTATTAGAAATAAGAAGTTCTCACATTTTCAGATTTAAAGTTGGAGTATTTTGCGCTCATTTACATAAATGAAAATGGATACCTTGCACCCTTTTTCAAGTACCTTCCATTTTTAGATCATTTGTGAATTTCTCACCTTCTACTCACTGATAATGTTCAAGGCATGATATTCTCTAGCCTGTATTTCCGCAATCACACCATCCATCAGGGTGTGAAGGGCTTCACTTGGAAGCACAACCAAGTTTAACTAGAATTTCTTGATGGCACTGATAGTGGCCCTGTTAGTCTTCGCTTCTACGGTCAATGCTCCATCTAGCAGCATGAAAACCAGGGGATCCATTGTACGGACCATCTCTGCTGCATCTGAGGTTCCCAATGCCAAACTGCTTGAGGCCATGCTACCCCACCCTATAGTGATCTGCACCTGAGTAGCCTGGATCTACAACTCACACAGACCCATTTGAATGATGACCAAGGCCTGTTTCTGCTACTGCTCGAACTGCTACAACAGTTTGGAGGTCACGTCCCTCACTTTATCACTGATATCATTTAAAGCACCCTCTGTCAAGGTGATTGGGTCCAGGGATGATTTTCTAGCCTTAGACTTCTTCTGCGACCGTACTTTCTCTTGCTCCCTTGTGCACTTAACCCAGAATGGAGTAGTCTCTGGGTCTTCTCCTCCCTACTCAGGTCATTGATCCTCCTTGTTTGTTTGTGGAAAAGGCGACTTCTAACTCCTATAAGAGTCATGATCATCCTCTTCCTCCTCCCCTTCTGCTTGCATTTTGGCCACACGCTCTACTTTGGCTTTGTCCTTGGCTTCCTTCCTTCGTTTTTGGGGCAACTGCTCCATCTTTGACTTGGCCTCTTCCTTCTTCTGCTTTGCCACATACTTACTAGACTCGACTGACAAGTTTGAGGCCTTGCGCTACTCTGTGGTCCAACTCTCCAGAACCGCGACAATTGCATCATCCATCATCAGGTATGGAAAATCATACCATTTTGGGTGGGGTCCTTCCATGCTTTGATGGAAACATAGTGGAAGTTCGCCTTGAACTCCACATATTTAGACAACTACTCAAAGACAGTTGGTGAGAGCTGTGGCTTGTGGTTGATGGCGGTGCGGATGATTGATTCCATGAGAATCCAGAATATCTTGTTGTCCTTGATCCTTTGGGGTTCTTCATGGCCCAAAGCGAAGCGAACTTTATTGCTTATGGCAGCTCTGGTGCAATTAGAGGAAACTGACTATCCCTTGGTATGTCCCATGCAACCACTACAATTGACAGAAACAACCATGCATAGTGGAAAGTCTTGCTTTGATCTTTTACTTCTTTGTAGTTTGTGAGGAACTCGATGCAGAGGTAGCGCACCCAATTAAATTTTATGCCCTTCACGCGCACTGGGATACTAAAGATACCATCGGTGTCGACACTTCACCTACGCGACACTTCCTCATAATTTTCCCCACCAAACTCTGAGTGGCTACTTTAACTGCAGGGTCGGTTATGTTGGAGATGGAGTAGTTGTGCGACTTCTTGGCAAGCTTGAACTTGTGCTTCATTCATTTAGTAAGATCGTGCTAACCCTACTTTTCACCAAATGCCATGGCTAGATTCAAGCCTGAGAGCATGAGAAAGGTGATCCTGTGGATCAACATGTCAGTGATTGGTATCAGATCTCCCAACTGCAGGCACCCATTTTGCACCAGGCATAATAGATGCTTGATCACTATCAATGTTATGGGTGTGTGTTTGTAATGTAGTACCCATAGCAAGTTTAACAGTCCTACCTTGTCCACCCCTCTAATCCACTTCCTCAGCTCCAACACGGTCACACTAGAGTCTTTATAGAAGATGCGATGCATGAATGTATCAGTCGCCAAGTGGAGAAAGTGCTTTGTATCTACTAAATCCCATTGCTCCAGCTTCAAAATGGGGATGCACACCAAGTGCAGTCCTTCGAATGTGATTTTGTCTCACAACAATGAGGTGAAAAGTGTGATTTTATTCTTGTCGATGTCCTTTGGTACCTTCACCTTTCCTTGACATAGAGGGACATATGGCGGCAGCTTGCAGATAAGGTCTTCCCCCTCAACATCAATGTCTTCTGCTCCCATGCCAACATCTTCTATGCCCACACTGACGTCCTCTATGTCCTCATCGGGTTTCAGGTCTACTACCTTGCCCTTTTCTTATGTAGTAGGGTTTTTCTTCTTCTGGTGTTTCCTTGGAGACTCACACACTAGCTGTGTTGCTTTTTGCTTATCCTTCTTTGTCTTGGGACCTTCTTTGGGCGACGTAGGCCTCAGCCTAGGTGACCTTGGCAATTTGGGTACTTCTGTAGGTACCTCTACACTTGCTACCTCTGGGGCAGCTCCCTCAGCTGCCATCACTTCTCCAACACTTGCAGTTTCCACTGGCGCTGACACAATGCTAGTTAAAAGCTCCTTAGTTTCCTTCATCAATTTCCTAAAAACTGAAATCACTACCAAAGCCTCAAAGTAATCAAGGTTCATGCGCACCTGATAGCTCAACACCTAAATTCTCAAAATGGAAAGTGTTTTTCATTTGTCGGCCATTTATAATTTATAGGCAATTTTGAATTTGAATCCGACCATTCCCCCCAAAATTGGTTCATAAATGCTAGAGTGGCAGCAGATTTTCAAAGATCGTGCTCTTGAATTCCAACTTAATTGCTGCCCTCCCACTCCATTTTTCTTTTTTCCCATCATCAAGTCATGAAAAGTGACCATAATGATCACTTTTTGGCTACCCTGCATATTCTCTCCTTCAATAGTGCAGCTCCCCTCATGCTTCTTCTGATACTATGACAATCCTCCATTCCGCGTAGTACCCCAACCATGCAGCTCTACAACTCGGGCAATGTAGTTTATAGTCTTGCACCACCTTTAAGCTTCCTAGAGTGCTAAGATTGTGCTTCCACCATACAGTCATCTAGCCGGATCCCTAGTGTATGGCTTCAACTGGCTACCATTCACCCTCCCTGGGAATGGCTCTCCATTCAAATTTACCCACTGAAATGCTCCACCATCGGTAATATCCTTGATGACATAGGGCCCCAACAAATGCATCTGAAATTTTCCTGGAAATTTATCAAACTTGTTGTCATATAATAACACTAAATCATTTACCTTGAAGGTGCACATTTTAATGTGGCAATTATGCCATGCCTTTTTGTGTTCCTTTTGAACTTGCTGATGGAATCCAGCTAGAAACCTATCTTCTTCTAGTTTTTCTAGCTATGCGAGCCTTTCTTCCATGGCTCTATAATCCTCCATTCCTGTGAATGCCACTATCCGTATACTAGGTACAATGTATTCCATTGGCATCATATCTTTAATGCCATAAACTAGCCTGAAAGGCATTTGTCCAGTCAACTTCTTAGAAGTTGTTTTGTAAGCCCATAGCACCGCAGGTATGCACACATCCAAGTCATTTATTTGTGTATTGTAAACCTTCATTAGTACGCTCTCTAGAATCTTATTAAACACTTCTAGTGTTCCATTAGCCCGTGGGTGATATTGTGTACTCTTCTGATGGTAAACTTGAAATTCCTCTGTCGTCGCGTTGATTGTCTCATTAAGAAAATGCGTACTGCAATTGATCATTAGAATTTTTGGACAACCAAACCTTGTCAACACATACTCAAAGATGATTTTGCTGTTGTTGCGCTTTTATAGTCCTTCACAAGTTGTGCCTCTGGCCATCTGGTTAAATACTCAGCCGCGGTGATGATGTACCGCACACCCGTCTTTTTTCTTGGAGGCTGAATTGGTCCCACAAAGTCAATCGCCCATTTCTTGAAGGGTTGTAACAATATCTGCGGATTTAGTGGCAGCTCATCCCTCTCCGATGGTCTGCCAGTCCTTTGGTATGCACCGCATGCCCTACAATACACTTTTGAATCCTTATGCAGTGTCGGCCACCACAACCCAGCGCGTAGAATCTTCTTTGTTATTGCTTTTCCCGCATAATGTACTCCCACGGCTCCTCCAGGAGTGTCAATGAGGATGCTGTTTCATTCAAATTCTGGCACATAACATCATAGTATTTCATCTAATCCCATTTTATACAAGTGCCCTACAATGATAGAAAAATCTGCCACGCGCACCATCAATTCCTTCTTTCATTGGCTAGTATATCCTTTTGGAGCCATTCTTGTCATCAGCAAGTGTATAATATCTTCAAAGTGACTATCCACGACATGCATCGCAAAGAGCTATGTGTCAGGTAGTCCTTCCTCCAAATTAGTAGGCTCCTCTCCTGCTTCAATGTGTGACAGATGATCCGATCCAACATTCAATTGTCTTGGTTTCACAATAACTTCAAAATCATATTCTTGAAATAGTAACAACCATCTGCATATTCCCCGCCCCCGCAACACAGGCTTGTTCACCAAGTACTTCAATGCAGAATGGTTTGTATACATCTTAAAGTGTCCACCTAGAAAGTAGTGCCTAAACTTCTGGAGTGCGTATACCATAGCCATACCTTCACGCTCTGTCGTTGAATAATTATTCTTAGCTTTAGATAACTTCCTACTTGCGAATGCTATGGTATGATCCAATTCTCCCTCACCTTCTTATGTTAGTATTTCTCCCAGCGCAATACATGATGCATCTAGATGTACATGAAATTCCTTCTTCCAATCTGGGAAGTCTATGATCGGTGTGCTGACCATTTTCTCTTTGAGCACATCCAAGCTCTTCTGAAATTCCTCATTCCAGCAAAATGTAGCATCCTTTTTTAACAGTTTCTCCATCACCATGATGATCTAGGCATAGCTTTTGATGAACTCTCTATGGTACCTTGTATGTCCTAACTTTGTGCACAACTATTTCACTCTTCTTGGTGCCTCCAAATTGATTATAATTGCAATCTTCACAAGGTCTACGATCAAGCCTTGTTTGCATACCATGTGACCTAGCAAGATCCCAAAACGGACGCAAAACAAACATTTCTTTAGATTAAGTGTGATCTAGTACCTCTGCCATGTATCTAGCATCAAGTACAGACTTGCTATGTGGTGCTTTACTAGTCCAAACATTGTCTAATCGTCAAAGTTTACCTCCAAAAATTTGTGAATGAAATATTTGAACGTTGTGATGGCTACGCGTGAGAATATCGTTGTCATGTTCTTCAACCCAAAAGGCCTCACATTGTACTGGAAGCATCCCAATTTAGTCACGAAGGTCATCTTAATCCTATCCTTCGACGTGATATTGATCTGATGGTACCCTAAGAACCCATCAGTAAACGAATATGCTTCTTGGCCACTAACATTATCTAGCACCTCATCAGTGAATGAAGTTGGGAAGGGATCATGCACACAAGTGTCATTCAATATCTTTATATCTACACATATCAGTATGTCATCCTTCTGTTTCTTGTCATGAACTACCCTTGGGATTACCCAATCAGACTCCTCAACTGGTTCAATGACATAGGTTTTTACCCCGTACATAAATTACCTGCATACGAATTCTAAAACACAGAAAATAAATAATGCGAGAGAATAACACATAAAACACATATACATAGAGATTTTCCCCTCGATCCCAAAATCAGGACTACCAACTTGATTTTTCATTACTTTCCTTTCAATGTTACTATATGTATTTATACATGCCGAAGCATCCAATACCATGGACCGAAAACCATTGCATTCAAAACCATGGACTAAAAATCATCTCATCCAAAAAACATGTGTGAAAATCATACACAAAACCATAGGTGGGTCCGTCTAACCTGACATAGGGTCCAAAACTAAAATTTTTCGGGGCATTGCCCTGGACCCCATAAAGTGGGGTCATGGGTACACCTCAAATCCCCTGTGACCCCCCCGCTACATAATTGGCGCAACGAAGGGGGTGCTCTGCCCCCCCTCTAACCCCCTGGTTAATTACATGGGCTAGTTGTGGAAAGAATATAACACAAGCCAACATTATCGCACTTGTTTTTTTCTTTCCATAGGGGGCCACAAGAGAGCTTAGTCATTTTTCCAACCCTGAAATGCCCATTGTTTCTGTAAACCAAGAGAACTTCTCAGAGCTCACATATTTTGTCAATGCATCTACAGTATTCTTTAAAGTGTCCACCTTTACCAGTAACACCTTTTGGTCTTCCATCATATCCCTCACAAAGCGATGCTGAACATCAATGTGCTTTGTCTTTAATTGATATGTAGGGTTCTTTGCAAAGAAAATTGCACTTTGGCTGTCAAAGTCTATCCTTATAGCTTCTTGTACTAACCCCATACTTGAGCACAATCTCTACAACCAAACTGCTTCCTTAGTATTCTGCCTCTGTAGTTGATAGTGCCACTATAGATTGTTTCTTACTCATCCAACTAACTGCACCTCCAAATAGGTGAAACACATACCCACTTGTAGATCTTCTCTGATCTAGATCTCCAACCCAGTGTGCATAAAAAAATTCATGAATATCAAACACTCTATCCAATCTTGGTCCCCCTTTGTAGTACAAACCATAATCACTACTGCCACACAAATACCTAAAAACCTGCTTCACTGCTGTCTAGTGCTCCTTCCCTTGTTTTAACATAAACGTGCTCAATACTCCCACTGCATGTGCAATGTCTGGTCTAGTATAGACCATTGCATACATTAGGCTACAGACTTCACTTGCATATGGAACATGGGACATGTCCTTTTCTTCTTCTTGTGTCTTGGTACATTGTTCAACAGATAACCTCACACCTACAGGAATAGGAACCTTCACTAGTTTACTATTCTGCATGTTAAACCTCTACAGTATTGTCTTCACATACTTCCTTTGGTTTAACTAGAGCTTCCTCTTTGTACGATCTATTTTAATTTCCATGCCCAAGATATAGTTTGCATCACCAAGATATTTCATGTTGAATTTGGAGGACAATTGGGTCTTCAAATCCTGGATAATTTCTTTGTCATTCTCAACGAGCAACATATCATCCACATACAAGACCAAATAAATAACATGGTCACCAATTAATTTAAAATACACCTAGTGATCTACTTTGCTTCTGGTGAAGCCAAGTCCCCATATAAATGTATCAAATTTCTGATACCACATCCTTGGTGACTGTTTTAACCCATACAGAGACTTCTTTAACTTACATACCAGTTCTTTCTTACCTTGCACTGCCAAACTTTCAAGTTGCTTCATGTAGATCTTCTATTCCAGGTCCCCATGAAGAAATTTTGTCTTCACATCCATCTATTCTACCTCAAAATAAAAGGCAGTAGCAACAGATAAAAGTAATCTAATAGAAGTTACCTTGGCAACAGGAGAAAAACTATCACCAAAATCAATTACTGGCACCTTGGGATAACCTTTTTCTACCAACTGAACTTTGTATTTCTCCACTTTTCCTTCTGGATTTGTCTTCTTTTTGAACACCCATTTTCTACCAATGGGTTTCCTTCCAGCTAGCAACTCCACTAGATCCCAAGCCTCATTTTTGTGCAAAGATGCCATTTCATCAACCATGGCCTCTTTCTAGAGTTTTCCATCCCTTGAATCCACTACTTCCTTCACAGTTCTGGGATCATCATTAGTAACAGACAAAGAAAAATTTGAACAGAAAGCAGATGGACTATACTTTTTTGGCTGCCTTCTTTCTCGAACTAATCTTCTCGTAGCCGAAGTTTGTGGCTCTTCATCTTTTTATTCCTCCTCTGCTGTAGAGTCTAATTCTTCCTCCTTTAGCTCAAACTCTATCTTCTTAGGTTCATTTGGTTGGACTTCATGTTTAATAACATGTTTCAACTCTCTGAAAACCACATCTTGGATGTACACAACCTTCCTTGTTACTGGGTTCCAAAGCCTATAACCCTTTAAACCATCCTTATACCCAATAAAGATACACTTTTAAGATTTACTATCCAACTTGGTTCATTTCTCCTTTGGAACATGTACATATGCATCACATCCAAATACCCTTAGATATGAAAGTGAGGGTTTCTTACCAGTCCATACCTCTTCTGGAGTCTTATCCTCCAATGCTGGTGAAGGTCACCTGTTGACCAGGTAACATGCAGTATCCACCGCCTCTACCCATAATTCCTATCCTAACCCGACTCCACTGAGCATGATTTTTTCCCTTTCCATCAAGTCTTATTCATTCTTTCTGTAACTCCATTTTGCTGAGGTGTATATGGAGTAGTCTTCTATCATTCTATAGCACACTTCTTGCATAATTCTTCAAATTCCTTACTGCAAAACTCTCCACAATTATCTGGCCTGAACACCTTTATCTTCTTCTCTGTCTGGTTTTCCACTAGAGCCTAAAATTCTTTAAACCTGTCAAAGACTTTAGATTTCTTCTTAAGGAATATATCCATGTATTTCTTGAGAAGTCATCTATAAATGATACATAGTACATAGACTTACCCAGTGATGGAACCTTCATAGGTCCAAACACATCACTGTGCACAAGCTCTAATATATGTTTCACCCTCTTACCACCAGAGTGGAAACTCACCTAATTCTGCTTCTTGTATACACAATTTTCACAGAAATCAAAATCCAGAGAGCTATTACTCATACCTTCTACCATACCTTTACCATGAAGTTTTTGAAGGCCCTTCTCTCCAATATGTCCAAGCCTTTGATGCCACAACATGGTTTTTTCTCCAGACACCACTAGATTTTCTGCTCCACTTTTAGGAACCATGGAACTGTTGCACCCATCAATAATAGTGCTACCTTGCAGCTTGTACAAAGTTCCAATATGAAATCCCTGCATCAATGCCAATGCTCCCAAAACCATCTTGCAGGTATCCTTCTCGAACATTGTTTTTACACCTGCATCATCCAGCTTGCTAACAAAAATTAGATTTCTGGCTAATGTAGGAATATGTGGAACATCTGGAAGTGTTCTAGCCCTTCCACCTTGCGGCTTCAACTTTAATTTTCCACGACCAATGATTCCAGCCTTCCTGTCATCCCCCAAGAAGACATCACCACCATCATATTTCTCATACTCATAGAACCACTCTCTATGGGGAGTGAAGTGAAAATATGCACCTGAGTCAATCAACCATGCCTCATGATCTACATGTGTACTTGAAGAAGCCAGGTACACATACCCACCTTCATCTGAGGTGGTTTTCTCCTCTGCGAAAAGAGCCTCATCAGATCCGTTTCCTTTGTCAGGAGCTTTAGATTTACAATCCCTTTTGAAGTAGGCTTCCTTTCTGCATTTCCAGCACACCACCTTTATAGGTTTTCCTGGAGATTTAGATCTCCCACTCGATGACTTATTTTTGTTTCTATTATGGGACCGTCCTTGTACAGACAAGGCATCACCATTTTGGCTCTCCATATTTTTCTGTCTCGTCTCCTCTATCAACAAGGCTAAGACTATTTCATCAAATTGCAAGGTAGTTGCATTGCTACCAATTACAATACCCAAAATATCCCATGAATCTGGTAGAGAACACAACAAACTGATGCACTTATCTTCATCTGAAATTTTAATATCAATAGATGCTAACTAACTTACCACAAGATTAAATGCCTTCAAATGCTCTATCACCGAGTCTCCATCTTTCATCCTCACGTTATACAGATTTTTCCACAGGAATAGCTTATTCACTAGAGACTTAGATTGGTACAAAGTCCCTAACTTGTCCCACAAAGCCTTTGTTGTAGCTTCCCCTGATACATTCAACAATACCGAATCTGAGACACACAATTGTATTATGCTCTTTGCCTTCCAATTTTAACTTCTTCCATTCTTCATCAGACACTCTCGTTGGTTTAGTACCCAGATCTATCACGATCCACTGATCTTTATCCACCAATAGATCCTCCATCTTGAGTTTCCACAACTCAAAACTTCAACCATTAAATTTCTCGATGTCTATCTTTCCACTGCTTGCCATCTTCTTTCACCACCAAAATCGATCTCGCAGATCTCCCACTGAACAAGGTCTACCACAGGCCAGAGCAAAACCCCTCAGTAGAAAAGGCGTCCCCTTGAAGCCAAATCTACTTTGATACCAAATGTAGGTTTTAACCCCATATAGAAATTACTTGCATACGAATTCTAAAACACAAAAAATAAACAATGCGAGAGAATAACATTTAAAACACATATACACAGAGATTTTCCCTTGGATCCCAAAACCAGGACTACTAGCTTGATTTTTCATTATTTTACTTTCAATGTTACAATACATATTTATACATGCTGAAGCATCTAATACCATGGAGCGAAAACCATCGTGTCCAAAAAACATGGGCGAAAATCATGCACTAAAACCATAAGTGGGTTCGCCCAACCTAACATAGGGTCCAAATTTCGCGGCGTTAACCCGGACTCCATAAAGTGGGGTTACAGGTACACCTCAAACCCCCTGTGACCCCCCCGACTTCATAATTGGTGCAACAAAGGGGGTGCTCTGCCCCCCCTCTAACCGCCCAGTTAACTATGTGGGCTAGTCATGGAAAGAATATAACACAACCCAACAAATGATGCCTGCTGCAAGCATTTTATCTAACTCCAAGTGGATCCTTTATTTATACTTCGGATTGAGGAGGTATGGTATTTTTTTAACTGGCTTCGTGTATAGTTTTAGAGTGATTCTCAAGACGCCCAAGTCTCCTATTATCCCTTTTAGATCTAAAACATTTGTGGGGAACAAATCCTAATATTTGCGGAGTAACTCAGTGACCTTATCTACTGTCACGTCGTCCCAGTAGTCCCCAATCTTTGCAAACTTCGGCATTTCCTTCGTGCCAATGTTCACCTATTTAGTCTTGAGTGGTTTAGTGATGTCTAGATTTTCTAGTTGCGACCCTTCAACTTTGCGATGACCTTCAGTCTTTGGAATATTAATCTTCCTCGGGTCTTTGTCTTCTTCTTCCACTGTTATATTATAGCACTCCAACGCGTGGTTAAGCTAGGTAGTCCAATCAGGTTGAATCAAATCTAGAGGACCTTGCAGTATCATGAAGTTTGCTACCCTAACCTCCTCTAAGTCTTCATTGATAAATTCAAACCCATCCTCAAAGCTAAACGTCATAAAAAATCCTTGGCGCAAAACATCCCACTCTTCAGTACCATGGCAAATTTCTGTCTCCAAGTACCAATTCATCAGTATAACATCCAAGGTATGAAAAAATAGACGTACCCACTGCGACTAATTCTTCACTCCATACACTTTAGTCCATTTGGCCAAACAGTCGTGCGGGCCATTTCTCCCATCATACTTTTCTATTAGCCGAACTTGTGGGTTGCCAAACCACACTCTCACCATTTTTCTATATACGCGCTAATCATCAAAACTGTCCTTGTGTGTGCCCCACAATCTCACAGGTGTAGCGCACAATGCCCAGTCTAGGGCCTGGAAGTGATGCTTCTCTGGCACTTCTCTCTCAAATGCATCCAAAAAGTGATCAACATCAATTAAACCATCATAGTAAGGCATATTTTTTTACCTTTAATGATACACAATCCAGCGACTTGATCATCATATTACAGTGCAACGTAGATACTTCATGCAGTCGATTCTACTAGTGCTCCAATTCTTCGTTTGAATCTTATGTGTAGGAAATTTTGTGGTTCCATGCAATATGTCCATTTGCTGTCGTATTCACCCAATCTTGATCTTGCAGCGTTCTCTTGTAAATCTGGTCTAAATCGTCATCACTTTCATAATCGCGGACCGGTTCAGTATAGCGCAGTCCTTTTGTAGGGTCTAGGGACATAATGCAACGACTTGATCATCATATTACAGCACAACGTAGATACTTCATGCAGTCGATTCTACTAGTGCTCCAATTCTTCATTCGAATCTTATGTGTAGGAAATTTCGTGGTTCCATGCAATATGTCCATTTGTTTTCGTATTCACCCAATCTTGATCTTGCAGCATTATCTTGTAAATCTGGTCCAAATCATCATCACTTTCATAATCGCGGACCAGTTTAGCATAGCGCGGTCCTTCTGTAGGGTCCAGGGGCACTACTATGCAGACTGATTTCTTCTCAAATATCATCTTCCACTTCTTTAAATTGATTACCCCATTCATGTCAGTGGTCTAGTCGATCTCAAGGAGCGCGGGGTAAAGATTGCTATCATCCACAATCTCTATCACTTCAAAATAAGCTAGTGCGCTCGCACCTCCAATATCAACCATTACCCCTTGCAACCTCCCGATTGGGATGATTTTTTGTTGATTCACCATCCTTAACTGAATCCCAGACCACTGTAGCACTGTAGCATAGGTCTCCCCATTCTCTCCCATGTCTTTTTGGGAAAAACATTCGCGTCTGACCCCAAATCTAAAATAACTTGATCCATCTCATATTCTCCTATATGTGCAATAAGCCTCATCTCACGCCTCATTCTCGTCTTATGTCTATCAATATTTCTGACTACGCGCGGTCCATTAGTAGTGTTTTCCTTCCTAACACACGTATTGATTGTAGGTTTTAACCCCGTACAGAAATTACTTGCATACGAATTCTAAATCACAGGAAAAAATAAAAATGCGAGAGCATACATAAAACACATATACACAGAGATTTCCCACCGGATCTCAAAACCGAGACTACCAGCTTGATTTTTCATTATGTTCCTTTCAATGTTACAATACATATTTATACATGCCGAAGCATCCAATACCATGGACCGAAACCATCGTGTCCAAAAAACATGTGTGAAAATCATGCACAAAACCATAGGTGGGTCTGCCCAACCTAA
>APFE030608790.1:4989-16527 GCA_000404065.3 Pinus taeda | reverse complement strand
CATGCAAGCATCAACAAACTATATCTCATTAATTTAACAACTTGTTAAATTAATCTAACTGAACTTGACTAAGTTAAACTAAGTCAATTGATCCTCTCAATATAGAACTCATCATTAATTCCTAAATCAGTGGAGCAAATCAAGGACACATTCCCCAATCAGTGGAGAAATTATTGCATGTTCACACAAAGACTTCAAGTTTGATTTACCTTAACTAATTAACTCATGGAGAATTAATTAATTAATATTCAAACTGCTAGTAAGACCAAATTCGAATTTTATTTCCTATTTTAGACCATGGATTGTCTAAAAATAGGAATCCAACTTGAACTGCTAAAAATAGAACTTCTATTTTTAGCACTTCCATTTTTCATTCCATGTTGCCCAATCCAAAACTGATGCCCAAAGTGTTATTTTTAGTTGTGCTATTTTTAGCAATTTCTTGTTGCCAATTTTCAACAAATATAAGGTCATGCATAATCAACATAGAATAAAGAAATTGTTCAGGGTGGGAGACATAGTAAGGCTACAGTTGAACAAGGAGAGGCTACAGGGTCCTAGTAAGAAAATAAAGGCTCTATGATACAACCCCTTTGAGATAATAGAAAATGTGGGTGATAATACCTATCGACTTAGTTTACCACCATATATGCACATTTACTCAGTTGTGAATGTAGATAATTTGAAACACTATGAACCTTCCATTCTAGATTAGGAAGAGGAATAGGTCCTACTTTCTATGGAGGATTTGACACCAGATGCTCAGGTAGAGTTGATATAAGATAAAATTTTGCAGAAGAGGTCCATAACTACAAGATAGGGACAACATGGCATTTGAAATATTAGGTTGAAAGGATAACTTCTAGGAAAAGCTAAATGGTACACTTGAGAAAAGCTAGAGGAAAATTTTCCTCACCTCATTCAGTAGAATTTTTAAGGACCAAAATCCTTTGAAAATGGGGAGATGTGATCCAAATTGAATCATTATATTGTTTGTCATCCATCTCGATGCTTTTAGAGTGGAAAAAGTGTAGGAATCAACTCACAAAG
Source organism: Pinus taeda (assembly GCA_000404065.3). Lineage (NCBI taxonomy): Eukaryota > Viridiplantae > Streptophyta > Pinopsida > Pinales > Pinaceae > Pinus > Pinus taeda. The sequence continues at coordinate 15,477 of APFE030608790.1, read as the reverse complement.
ACCATTTTTATTGGCACAAACCAGTTTGGCAAAACATGGTATGAAGCCTTATAGGACCGTTTTGAGGCATAAAATGATTATTTTTCTGGGTAAAACTTGCCACTTTAGCACAACACATTTTGTAACTATTATACACACAAAGACCTTCCCAACGATGCAGAAATTGCATTAATCAACTTTAATATGCAAAATTTATGTCACTTAGAAGCTGGCCATCATGTTTTCACCACCATAATTCAAGAGGAAGCCATCTCAGCCCCCATTGTTCATTTAAAAGGGGCTAGCCATGTGATTATGATGAAGAAGACTCTAGAAGAGTCCATATTGTAACTCTAGTTAGGAGTTGAAGTAGTTAAAAGTAACTACTAGTAGGCTATCAAGTTGTGTTATAACTGGGCCACTAGGAGGAAAAGGGGTTCCATTCTTTCAAGTGCATTTGTTCCATACATGAGAAAAAACATCCAAGAGGGATAGGAGATAGAGCACACGCAAAGGATTTCTACACTGTAGTAGCCTATAGGCCACAGACCATACTTATTTGTACTTGCAACCATATTTATATTTAGATAAAGAGAGCAGAACAACCTCACCTTGTAGTTAGGTTTTTCTCCCTAAAGGGTTTTCCAGGTTATATCTTGTATAAAACGTGTGTGTGAGATTTTATTTCACTGTTCTCTATTTTTTGCATAATTATAATTCGCATGCATATGTTATTAACAGTAATCTACATATCTATAAATCTAAAGAGATATAAAACTGTAATAGTGTAGATTTTGGATTTCAAGTATAATTTTATGAGATCTATTGTGAAGAACTATCTAGTGGAATATCCATAAAACTTTATGGATTAACAGGTGTTGTGACTCCCCCATGCTACTGCAACTCCTAGTGTAGCACACCATTTCTACAGCTCCAACTATAGCGTACCTTTTTTGCAACTCCAACTTTTCCACTCACAAGGATAACCATGCTACAACGCACCCATGACCTACCGAAGTTGTTGAAACTCTTGAATTTCCACTCTAGATTTCACCTTGCTATAACTCCTATTGTTACAACTCACTTGTAGGTTATTTTCACTATGTTTTCAACACAATAGAAATTTAACAATTGGGAGTTGTATGAATCTGATATTTTTATTTCTACACTTTATTTATATGTTATTTGTGTGTCATTCATTGCACCATAAGCATGTGCTACTGTATAAATTGTTACAAAAAACAAAAATATTTTTAAATTGGAGCAAGTCACTTCATAGTTGCTAATGTGTTTAATCTCTCGTTAGAGTGTTTACTTTCATGCAAGTTTGATTTACATTCCTACAATTTACATTTCTGTAAGAGTGTTTTACTTTACTCCTAAACTGTGGTATGTTTTAATTATTGGTGACATGTGAAAGCATTCTTATCTTGCCACTATAACAACATCTAGAATACTACAACTTTAAGACACATAATAGATTGCACTAGCATATATAGTGCACGGTAGTTCATAAGTTCCAACAAAATCCCATATGAGAAAACTTTTGGTTGTCTTTGTTGAACTCTCACAAATGATAGAAATAATTTAGGATAATTTGTGAGATGCTTGTTATTCACAAAAATGTGCATATAAATACATTGTCCTGACCCTTGGTTTCACATTCCAAGAGGCTTCTTGGACTTCCAATAGTTGTTGAAATTCGTACACGCCACCCTTACAGATTAGGTATCCAACATTCCCCCCTTAATATAAAGGGATGTATATGAGTCAAAGAAAAGAGTTGAAAAAGAAAAATGCAAAAATGCATGACAACCAATGACTAGATGCGCTCATTAAAATGGTGGTTTTTGAGGAATACCACAAACCTAATGAGGTGGGAGAACTTGAAATCTCAACTGGTGGTGGTTTAAGGCTAACCACCAACTTTGAAATTAAAGTTTGATGTAGTTCCCAGAACAATTCCAAATCTGGCTAGAAGTTGAAGTCTTCTACTAGTGGAAGTGTTCTTTTGTGTTGGTTTAAAGTTAGCAGAAACTGAAGTTTTCTGCAAGTGGGGGTTTAAGGATGGCCACCAACCAAATTCATGCTTATGGGGCATGACTTTGTCTCTGACTACAAATATGAATCTAGGTATGGCGAAATCTGGCTCCACTCTCAGGTAGTAGGCTTAGGTTGTGGCAAAAGCTTGCTTGGTTTGGCTGCAAATTTGGTAATTGACCATCAATTCCCCACTATCAAGGACATGTAAGAAGATGAATAAATCTCAATTATGAGTGTTAATACTCGAGAACAGCTTATGAAGTATGACCGAAATATCTTCTTGGATGTTGAATCCCATTGCCAAGAAGTGATTCGTCCAAGGTGAATTTTCATTATTGTAGGAGGCTTGTTTCTGGAACATCTATTTGAATGGTGAGTATTTTTACCACAATGCTCACATGGGCGAAGATAAAAACACTAATATTTCACATGGCTAACTCGATTACAATGTTGGCATCTACAAATATATGGTCGTGGAAGAGGAGCAAGTGAAATTGAGTTTCCCTGAAGAAACCCACCACTTTGAAACTAAATTGGCTTAGAATAGTCTTGAATATGAAAGGAAACATCCTTGTCATATTGAAGACCGATTATGTTCTTGTTGTTAACAACTTTTTCCCAAGGTATAATGATTAACTTATGAAATGCAAGTTGAACTTATGCATCTTTATGCAAAACTACTCCTAAAATGGGCACTTGATGGGGATCAACCTCAACCTCACTAATCTAATTAGTTTCTGGATGCTGATGAGAGTCTATCTCAAACTCAATCAGAAAATTGTTTTGAAAAAAAAAAAGAGTTCAGAATGATAACTATGTTGATGTAGCTCATCTTGTTGTAGTTGAGATTTGAGTTGTAGAAACTCGATTTTCTCTTGTGCATATTATAAGCAGATTCTAATATTAACAAGAGTGCTTTTGCTGATTTTCACTGTGTCATGAATAATAAACAATATTAAAGTGTTCAACAACTCTAATGCATCTTCAATTCTTGCCATTCTTCCAGCAAAAATAAAGGTCTCAAAGGATTTTAACTAAAAATGCAGCATTACCAATCAAAAATCTTTTAGTATAGAGGTAAAGCAATCAAAAATCTTTTAGTATAGAGGTAAAGCAGTCAAAGGATAAGATGCCTGCATATGAGAAGCTAATAGAGATAATGCAAGAAAGATGTGCAACAATAAAACTATGACTTTTCAACTTGTATAAGTAAAAATGAGCTCTCTTAACAACAAGTCAATGCAATTTAATATTTGCAACTCTTGTATAAGGCTGAGGAATAGTCCAGATATTGAAATTTAAAGCACCGAGAAAATTTTGATTGAAACCTAATTGGAGGCCAAGTATCTCTGCAAAATTTGGTCTCATGATCTATTATTCTAAGAAAGTAGTCCTCAATAACTGAACCATCCCTCAATAGATTTCATGCACTGAACCTTAATAGCTGCTCGTGGTTATGTGAAAGTTGCTCTGAATAATCTTGCTGCAAATGTTCCTAAGGCTGCGGTGCTTATTCTTGTTCCAAAACAAACTCTATCTAATTGACACATCACATTCTAGAGGTACCCAACTCATGCCATCAGGATCAACTTGGCGAAAATATTTGAGGCGATAGACATACAAACTTTCAAATATATATTAATACTCACAAAACTAAAAACATTCCAAAAACTGGGCGAGTCCATCACTCGGGAATTTAAAACAAAAGGCAGTCTACACTGTAACTGGATACATCCATCTGCACATAAGAATTATTTTATTACTGCCAACTTGTTCTAAGGCCGAGGCTATCATGGACCAGAGCACCATACTCTGGGAACAAAATTGAGGTCACCTAGCTTCTCCTTCATTTATTTTCGAAGATGGCAACATTTATAGGACGTTATCTTTACACTAATTCATTGAACATCGACTTCCCGAAGTACATAAGGCTTCGGTTGTTGTTGCACCAGAGCTGACCATACGTTCAGACGGTCCAACCACAAAGGATGGAGCTTTCAATCCTTAATATCCCTCACTGCGTTGCACAGCTTGACGTCGTTGTGGTATTATATAAAGGAATTCTTTATACTATCCTGCGTGAATAGTAAATCTCGAGGATCTGCGACATCGTATGTTGGGGAACTTGCTGGATTCGACATGGTTCTTTTGGGAAACGAGAGAGCATTCTTTCTTCGGGAAATGAGACAGCGTTCCTGGACTTTCCCATGATATCCATCAGTTCCATCGAAACCCAGCATAGGAACTGAATCGTAAATCTAAATGACATAACTGATTGCGAAGACGACAAAGTTAACAAGCAGAGGGACAAGTGAGGCGCAGATGGGCAGCGCTGACAAGCTCTGAGCGGTCAGGCTCTAATAAAAGATATGTTCTCATGATAAAAGAAGAAAATGTTCAAGGAATCTTTGATCGCTTGCAGCATAATAGGTTGATGAAGACCACAAAACTAGTGGTTCGGGAATGCCGAGCTTATCTCGATTGCAGATTCTCTTCTGCTTATCGACGTCGCTAATTGCCCCTGTCCGTTTATGTTACCGTCTCAATTGCAACAGCGAGACAACTAGGGAAGTTGAGGAGAAGGTGCACTCCGAAGAAAGAGTGTGAGAAAGGTCTTACTGCAGAGGACCAAGGAAGATGAAAACTTTGCAACAGAAAAAGTTGGGTAGAAGTTGCTACACAGCTCCACAGTGTGGGTAGAATTGTCCAGAGGAAGAAAGAAAACCAAGAGGAGGACTTGGTTTTGGGTAGCAAGCAATAGGCTTGTTACAGAGACAAGGAGAAAGGGTAGGTTGTTGTTCACAAGTGAACAAGGTGGTTCTTTCAATGACTACAAACCATAGCTCATGTGCCAAGAAATAATAACAAAAGAGCAAAGAAAATTAAACCAAGAGGAGGACTTGGTTTTGTGTAGCAAGCAACAGGCTTGTTACAAAGACAAAGAGAAAGGGCAGGTTTCAGTTCACAAGTGAACAAGGGAGTTCTTTCAATGATTACAAACCATAGATCATGTGCCAAGAAATAACAACAAACTAGCAAGAAAATTATGGCTAACAACTAGTGCTATTCTTTTCTTTATTTTCTTTCATCTTTTCACTTTTTGACAACCATTGAAATTTGATTCAACAAGAACCAAAACCAATTCTTGTCCCACATGTGGGACTTCCTTTTTAAAATCTAAACTCTTTGAGACATGTGCTATTTTTGTACTCCCAATTCCACCTAATTTCAGAGAATCCTCATGATCTATTCCTTTCTATTGAATGTTGAAGTTCCTAATTAAACCATAGTGTCCCCATTGAGTTTGTCTCCCTGCTGGGACGTAACATCACTTTCTTCTTTTTCAGGTTGACTTTCATTGTTATCTTCTTCTTCATCCTCAGAAGGATGATGCTTTGAAAACTGCCACCCTTTTGGTCTATTAGACTGTCTCTTCTTCTTCTTAGGATTCTTCTTTGCCTATTCACATGAGTTTTGTAAATGACCTATTTGAAAGCATACATGCCATTGGAATGTCGTGTTCTCATAATTAAGAACTTGTGACCAGTGGAAGTTATTGCGTTTCAAATTTATATGATGTAGGAGCCCTTTGCTAATATCAATCTCCACACATATTCTGGCATATGTGAAGAGGCAATTTTCTGTTCTTTCCAGACCTGTATTTTTGAATTTTTCCAAAGCATTTTCCTATATCTTCAAGTACTTTTAATGCCAAAAAGGAAGGGGGAGATTTGAAAGCCTCACTCAAATAGACATAGTGGAGACCACCATAGTGTTGGCATCAAACTCAAGGAACCATGGAGTGATGAATGGCCTCGCTCTACTCTAGAACTAAGGCCCTTCATTTAGAGCATAGTATAGATCCTTCTTTGTCTCAAATTGGACTATGAAAAAACCTTTGAGAAAAGGTATATGTCATAGTTCAGAATCCATAAGGAGAAAATCCACTAAAATAAAGCTTTAGGTTTAGGCCATAAGCCATTAAATCTACAAATAACTTCTTTTGATTGAAGAACAGAGAAAAGATAAGATACCTCAGGGAGGTTTACATCCATGATTGGAGCTTTCTCCTTTTGTTCTACAATATAGGGGCCTTGAATATTTTGGTTCTGATTTGTCGGGGTAGAGGTCTTCCCTTGAATTGCATCTTTAAAAGAGGCAAAGGTTCCATTTGAAGCCCTAACTCCATTAGCACCCCCACACAACCTTAGGTTTAGAATGAAAGTTGAGTTTCCTATAATACTATAATCACTAAGCTTGTAGAACCTTCCCTTGAAATTGTAAACTTTGCAAATATGCAGGCATGCCCCATCTTCCATGAATAAGTAGTTTGAGAGAAGAGATAGAAAATGTTTCTCTAACCCAAAACTCTGAGGTTTTCATGCAGGTATTTTTAATAAAAATTTGAAAAGAAAGCTTCAAATTATTCTTTGTCAATGGTTTTGGAGGCTTGAATTGAGGCAAAAGGTGAGAGCCCCATGACGAGGTCCTTCAAAGGGTGCACAAGCGCCATAGTTGCCCCCTTCTTTGTTGTGTTCAATATAGAGCATGCATGCGAGACTAAGAAAAAGTGGACAAGGGCCGAAAGAAATCCCGTTGAAAAAAAACACTCATTCTTTTGAACATAACCGCCACACACTTTTATAAAAAAACGCAGAGATATACAATGCAAGAAATCAGAATGGGGCTGATACAAACACATGAAGATGATACCAACAGATAATCTACTCACGAGCTCCCTTTGAGGTCAAACAGACTGTGAAACCAGACTATGAGCGAAAGATAGCCTTGTTTCCTTTTTCCACTCCATGGCATGAGCACTTTGATTAAAACAAAGCCATGAGCCACAACAGTGGCTTGAAGAGAGTTAAAAACTTACGTAACCATAGCCTCTATTATGCCTCTAAATTAGTTTCAAACAACTATTAATATTTAGTCTAACATTAAGAGTTCATAAAAATTCCTAAAATTCTTCACTTATTCTCACTAATATTTTTTTGAACAATTAAAAATAATATTAAATTTATTAAGAAATTAAATATTTTTTTTATTAAGAAATTAACTATTCTTATAATATTAAATTTATTAAAAAAAATTAAATTATTTTTTATTAAGAAATTAACTATTCTTTTATATATAAAATAATGTGAAATATATTAAATAAAAAAATAATAAAATTAGTTATTTAAAAATCAATTTAAAACTTTTAGTTGATTTTAATGAAAAAAATTAATAAAAGTTAAATAGTACATTAATAAAATATAGGTTTAAGATTCTACTATTTTTTTAAATAATAAATGTGAAATTATATAAATAAAAAAAATTAATAAAAATTAGTTATTTAAAATCAATTTAACTTTTAGTTGTTTTTATGAAAAATATAATAAAAGTTATGTACATAATAAATAATATAGGTTTTAAAGATTTATATATTTTTTAAATATTATATCAAATATTACAATGAAAAAATTAATATTAAATTATTGTGTAATCTTTTTCATTATTGATTAATTAACCCAAAAAAATTATTAGTAATTTTTAATAACTATTTATAAATATGACAACTTATCATCATTATAATAAAAAAAATAATTCATAATAATATTTCATAATTGAGTGATGTTGTGATTGATTTTAGATAAAGGAGTAAGCTATATTTTATTTTTGAATAGAAGAATATGCACAAAGAAAAATCTAAATCAAGAATGTTATGTAACATGGGTTTTTCTTATTAGAAGTTAGAGATTCCCTGGATTTAAAGTTTGTAATGTTAAAGTTTGTAATGTTATGTTGGATGGATTTTCTTTGTTAGAAGTTAGGGATTTTATGGATTGAAAGTTTGTATTCTTTTAAATTTTGGTTAGGAAAAATGTCAATTTCTTTTAATAAAACTTGCACATAATGAAATTACTATTATGTTTAAAAATTTCTTTTGAGTACATGATTAGATTATAAAAACAAAATATACTTGGAGTAGCGTAGTCCGAAAATGTCCCTCCACATGATTAAATTCAACTTCTCACTACTTTCTTTTGAAGTTTAGATTTCTTAAAACTTAGACTAATAAACAAAAATCAAATTCTTAAAATTTAGATTAATAGACAAAATATCAAATTCATTATGACAAATTTGTATTAATTGAAAATTTTAAGTTTCTTAAAATTTAGAATAATAAACAAAAAGTCATTTTATTAAGGAATTTAGACTTCTGATCCATAACATTGTTTAGAGAATTTTCGGCGAAATCACATAAATAATAATTTGTCGACTCATTTCGAACAGTGTGGTTCATCGTCAGGACAAGTTGAAGAACCGATCCAGATTAGCTTGTTAAATAGTCTGGGCAGAGACACCAACGGCTAGATTTACAACAGCTAATTTTGACCTTATGACCCTAGTCAAATGAGCTATATTTTTAATTATCATTATTCTTAGAAAATCGTTAAATTAGGTAAAATATATAATTAAAGTACTCTTAATAGCTAGCGATTCATTAGTTTATTTCACTAAATCTAATAGTTTATATCTATCTATCTATATATATTATATACGTGTAACGAACCAATCCCAAATAATACTATTGGTTCATCTATATATTTATTTATTAAATATTTTAATTTATCATTTATATAATCTATACAAAAATAATTTAATAATTTATATTTACTAAATAATCTATATTCATTTAATAATTTACTTTCTAATTTTATTATTCCAAATATAATATTTTAAAATACCCATGTAATTAGGAAAATATATTATATATACAGGTTCAAAATTTATTTATCGAAAAAAATATTTTAGGTAATTAGGAGGGGGTAAAAATAAAATAATTCGAGTTTACAAATAGAATAAAAAATATATTCAATCTTCTATAGTATACAAATTATTTAAAGTAAACTATTTTAAAAACTAAAACTATATTAGAAATAATAACTAGATTGTTATAATGGTTAGTAAATAATCTCATTAATTGTTTATTAACCACTATATATATATTATAGTTATAATATTAAGTTCAATAGTAAAAAATCTTAGAGTCTAGCTTAAAATGATAATTTAATTAAGAGTAAGATTATTAATTGTAATATAGAGTTATAATAGGAATAATATTAATAGTATAAATATTTATAGAAATTTAAATATAATAATAAATTATATATTGAAATCATGAAATAAGAAATAATTTATTAAATTACTTCTTGAATATTAATATTTGTAATAAGGCTCGAAATTATATTAATAAAGATCATGTTAATGAATAATCCAAGTAATTAAGATAATAGAAGGGATCAAATTATATTAATACAATATAATATTAGGAAGCTAAGATTCCGAGATGAGAATAAAAATAAAGATTAAAAGCTAACTATATAATAAAAATTATAAAAACTCAAGAGGAAAAAGGACCAACCCCAGAATCAACCCCGAGACCTTATAAATGAGGGATAGAGGAAGCTAGGAAGACAGGGCTGGGACCCAACAATTGCTAGCCATCATCAAGCAAAGGATGAGCGAGCATTCGGCTGACTTAAGGCATGGGAGGGCCAAGTCCTCAGCCCTGGCTGAACATGCCGAAAAGACTAAGCATCATGTCTATATTGAAGAGGCTCAACTCATTGCTAAAGTTGCGCAGTTTCACCATCGCAAATTTAGAGAGGCCCTGGAGATTGAGAAAAGGCCGAAGAATCTTAATAGGGATGATGGCTGGAAGATTAACAGTTGTTGGGCCCCAGCCCTGTCTTCCTAAATTCCTCTATCCCTCATTTATAAGGTCTCGGGGTTGATTCTAGGGATGGTCCTTTTTTCCCCTTGAGTTTTTATAATTTTTATTATATAGTTAGCTTTTAATCTTTATTTTTATTCTCATCTCAGAATCTTAGCTTCCTAATATTATATTGTATTAATATAATTTGTTCCCTTCTATTATCTTAATTACTTGGATTATTCATTAATATGATCCGAGCCTTATTACAAATATTAATATTCGAGAAGTAATTTAATAAATTATTTCTTATTTCTTGATTTCAATTATGTATATTTATATATATTTAATTTCTATAAATATTATACTATTAATATTATCCTATTATAACATTATATACAATTAATAAATCTAGTCTAATTAAATTATCATTTTAAGCTAGACTCTAAGATTTTTTACTATTGAACTTAATATTATAACTATAATATATATATAGTGGTTAATAAACAATTAATGAGATTATTTACTAACCATTATAACAATCTAGTTATTATTTCTAATATAGTTTTAGTTTTTAAAATAGTTTACTTTAAATAATTTGTATACTATAGAAGATTGAATATATTTTTATTCTATTTTTAGACTGGAATTAGTTTATTTTTACCCCTTCCTATTTACCTAATTTTTTTGATAAATAAATTTTGAACCTTTATATGTAATAATTTATTTACCTAATTACATGGGTATTTTAAATATTATAA
>APFE030608778.1:63314-98109 GCA_000404065.3 Pinus taeda | reverse complement strand
TAACATACACAACATGATGGTTGTGGCTGGAAGGGAACTGGAGGCGGAAAAAAAAAACGCGAGAGAGCCGAAGCGATTAAGGTATAGAAAATTGCAGGGATCGTCTCTAATGGAGGGAGGCAGAGGAGGGAGCTACAAAGACGTTGTTGTCAGCAAAGCTAAAACAGAGATGGTGAACAACAAAGGTTTTGCGAATGAAAGGAACAAGGATAATGAAAAGCTGACAGATGGGACCAAAACCAAGGAAAACAGCAGCACAAAGGACAAATAGGAAGAAGACAAAAGTCAAGAATCAAGAGACAAAAAAAAAGGACCTTGTAAACCAAAAGCAGAAATCACTCCTAGAGTAATATTAAATGGTCCTACTTTGCAGGCACGTAGGGAACACATGGGGACCTATGCCATTATCTATAAATTCATGGGACTATGGCCCACTGAAAAAGTTTTACCAACGTGGATCAAGTATCACGGAAACCCAAAGGAAGCATTGACCTACATCTTAGGTCAAAGTGATTCTTCACAGTGGTGTTCTCAAACATCGAAGATAAAGACAAAATATTCAAAGGAGGACCCTACTTTTTCGCAGCAGTCGGTCTCTATATGAGACCATGGAGGATGAACTTTGTCCCAGAGTGGGAGACGTTCTTTTCAGTTCCAGTTTGGGTAAGGCTCTATTCTCTACCTCCTGATTATTGGCAAACTGAATCGCTAGCTGCCATTGGCAATAAATTAGGATGTTTTGTCAAAGCTTCTGAAGCCACAAGAAGAGGAAAATATACCTCCTTTGCAAGGATATGTGTGGAAATGGATCTATCAGGAGTGCTTCCAGATGAAGTTATCTTGGAAGTTTTTGATGAGGAGTGGGTGAAAACAGTGGACTACGAGCATATCCCTTTCAGATGTCGTAGATGCCATGAACATGGACATCTGTTCAAAAATTCCCCTCTTAGTAAAGCAGACAACAAAAGTAAACTTAATACAACGAAGGACAGTGAAAGCTTTCAAAAAGTGGCAAGTAGAGGAAAAGGAGGAAAAAAGGGGCTAAAGAAACAACATAACGAGGGGTAGAAGGTTAGTCAGAACAAGTTTCAAGTGCTGAAAGAGAATGAAGAAATCACAAAACAAAACCAGTATTAGGAGGAAGGTTCTAATGAAAAAGAGAAATAAGAGGACAACAAACAATATCAAGATATTGGTCCTCAAAAAGAGGCAATAATAAGTGAAACAGATATGGAGATGGACCAGGAAATGACCCAAAGTGAAACAGATCTGGAAGACCATGAACTACAAGAAATTCTCGATAAGGAAAACCTAGATCTGGAAGGATTCTTGATGCAGGGAACCAAAGGAGGAATAGATTCACTGCCTCAAGAAGAATGCAATAGAATACAACAGTTGTTTTTATGGAAGACTCAGGAAAGAGGGTTGGATAAAGGTAAAAACATTCATAAACCGGAGCACAGATGGGTGAAAACAATGAAATCAACTCCAGGATTAGCAACTAGAAATCTAGAAAAGAATAGGGGCAGGAAAAAGAAAAAATGAGCTCTTGATGGAGTGTGGAAAGTTAATGATAGACTCAAGTAAGATGAAAGATCTAAACAGTTACTCCTTTACAAATATTTAATTATGAAGTTCATATCTTGGATTATCAGAGATCTTGGTAGTAATAAAAAACAAAGAATGCTAAGTAACAAAATGAAACTAGCAACGCCGAACATAATCTTCATTCAGGAAACAAAATGCTCCATTAAGAAATTAAAACAAATCCATAACAAATGGCTTAATAGATTTGAGTTTCTAGAAGTTAAAGCACAGAACATAGCTGGGGGCATTCTCACTCTATGGAACCCCCAAAAAGTCAACATAATAGATGTGGAGGCATCAAGAAATTATTTATCAGTAATCATTCAACCAGTGTGGGTTTTGGACACCTTCCTAGTTACTAACGTTTATGGTCCTCAATGAATATATGAGAAACTCAAATTTCTTGACTCCCTGGTAGATCTTAGAAGCAGACATGAAGAAATGTCGTGGATCATGGGAGGAGATTTTAACATGATTAAATCTCTTTCAGAAAAAAAAAGGAGGTACCCGAATGCTAAGTAAAGGTTCAGTAGCATTCCAATCCTTCATAGAAGATATGAAATTGGTTGACTCTGAAATGCACAATGGCCTTTTTACTTGGAATAACAAAAGAGGAGGTGAGGCCTAGGTCGCCTCCAAGTTAGACATATTTGTAATCTTAAAGGAGTTGATGCTCACTAATAGAGAAATAATTGCTAGTGTTCTCCCCTTTGGAGGCTCTGATCACTGGCCGATTCAATTAGAGATCAAGGGGATTGATTCTCCAAGGAATAGACCCTTCAGATTTGAGAATATCTAGCTCTCCTACCCAGATTTCATCAGCAACATTGAAAAATGGTGGTCCGAAGATCTGTAGATGCAGGGCTCTAAAATGTTCCTCATTCATAGAAGACTAAAGCACATAAAACTCAGACTCAGTGAATGGAACAAGAAGGATTTTGGTAATATTTTTGTAGACAAAAAAGCAGTGGAAATTAAACTACAGGAACTAAATCAAGCACTGATCATAGATGGTTTTGATAAAGTCAAAAGTGAGCAAGCTCATAAACACAACCAGGAATGGGAGAATTTATGCAAACAAGAGGAAATCTTTTGGAGACAAAAGTCTCGAGTTTAATGGCTCAAAGAAGGTGAACGAAATACCAAAATTTTCCATAGATCCACCATGGCCAGTAGAGCGCACAATAGAATCTCTTCGATATTGAATGAAAAGGGGGAGCTCCAAACCTCTCATAACAATATAGAAGTTGTGTTGGTTCAGCATTTCAGAGGCATCACTAAGGAAATTAATCTAGACAGAGAGCAATGCATTAAGGAAATTACAAAAAATATCCCTAAAATGGTGTCTAGAGAGGGCAATTTTAACCTGAATAAACCAGTAAACGAAGAGGAAGTCAGTGAGGTTATCAGCGATATGCAGAATGGCAAATCTGCAGGACTAGATGGTTTCACTGTAGATTTTTTTAAGGCCTGCTAGAATGTTGTCAAATAGGATATTCTGAATTTTGTAGAGGATTCCAGAAGAAACAGGACTATTCTGGAAGCCCTCAACACCTTCTTCATCTCCCTGATCCCCAAACAGGATTTTTCCCTAACTCCTGATAAGTTCAGACCCATTGCTTTATGCAATGTGGTATACAAAATTATATCCAAGATTTTGGCTAGCAGACTCAAACCTCTTCTTCCCTCTTTAATTTCAGGGGAACAATCTGGTTATGTGGAAGGAAGACAAATCCTAAATAACATTATTCAAGCCCAAGAGGTAGTTCACACGCTAACCAGCAAAATGAAGGCCAGTATGATCATGCAATTAGATATTGCCAAAGCGTATGACAAGGTGAACTGGATTTACATCAAGAAGATCCTTATTGCTTTTGGGTTCGATCACAGCTGGGTCAGTTGGGTTATGGCTCTAGTAACTTCTTCCAGCTTTTCAATTTTGGTGAATGGCTTACCTTCAGAGATCTTCACTCTTTCCAGAGGCCTCAGGTAGGGAGACCCACTCTCTTCATTTATCTTTATCCTCATGGTAGAAGGACTGGGCAAATCCATTATACAAGCAAAAGCCTTGGGAAAGATTAAGGGCCTCCAACTAACGGAGAATGGTCAAGCAATGACTCACCAACAATTTGTGGATGGCACCATGCTGCAAGGTATTCCCACAGTCAAAGAAGCTTCAACATACAAACAAATCCTAAATGACTTTGCTCTAGCTACAGGTATGGAAGTTAATCTCTCCAAAACATTTTTTTTTCTTAAACACTAACATTGCAATTTAGAGGAATATATCCAGAATTCTAGGCTTTCAAAGGGATTCCCTCCTTTGAAAGTATTTGGGAATTTCCCTTATAGCTAGACCATTGCACAAAAGTATTTTGGAACCGATGATCAACAAGATGCAAGACAAAGTCAAAAAATGGACTTTCAGATCGTTTAACCTAGCTAGTAGGTTGATTCTGACAAAGGTTGTTCTACAATCTATCCCTGTTTTCTTTTTATCAGCCCTCCCAACTCCCAAAGGGGTCTTACAGCAATTCAGGAATATCCAGAGAGACTTCCTTTGGGGCAAGGAGGAAACAAGGAAGAAATGGGCCCTTGTTTCTTGGGATAAAATCTGTAAACCCAAAAGTCACGGAGGTCTAGGCTTGGATGACCAGGGGATTCTAAGTAATGTTTTAGGCGCCAAGCTTTGGTGGAGATGGGTTAAAGAACTAGAGGCTCAATGGGCTAAAACCTGGAAAGAAAAATATGCAAGCTCCTGGAAAACAAGTGATCTTATAAGAATGTCTGGAAACATAAAAGGCTCCTATATCTGGAATAAAGCCTAGGAAAACAAAAGCCTAGTACAAAACAACAGTTTCTGGGAAATCAGAACAGGAGATCTAGCTTTCTTCTAGGAAGACAAATGGCAACAAGAACCAACACTAATAAGAGAGGATTTTATGAGCCTCAAGCAGGAATCAGACTCCCAAGGATTAATCAAAGTTAAATATTTTTGGAATCTTCCTCAAGACTCTGCAAAGTGGAGAAACTGTAGAATCATAGACTGCAGAGAGGACAACCACATAAAGATAAGAGTAGAGGAACTCATGAGCATGTTAAAACAAAGGAATATCTTGGTAACAGATGGGCAGGATCAGTTAAAATGGGGCCTCAGTAAAGAAGGTACCTTTAATATTAATGAAGCAAAAAGAATTTTCCTGAACCTAGATCCCTGTGTTTTGGCAAAATCCTGACAACAACTTTGGAGCCACCAAGGGTGGATGAAGATCAAGCTTTTCATGTGGTTAGTTAATCACAAGAAAATATTAACTTGGAACAATATTCGGAAAAGGGGTGTTATTGGGCCTTCTAGATGTCAGTTATGTGAAGCTCATGAGGAGACAATGGAGCATATTCTAAACAACTGCACCTACACCACTTGGCTGTGGGATTCTTTTGACACCATTTTTCTACAGACAGACAGAGATAAGGGAAGTGTCATTAATACCCTGAACAAGTGGAGAAAAAACTTCTCGGAGAATGAGATCCTTAATTTGGCTTGGACCTTTACGCCAAGTTTCATTATCTGGAATTTTTGGAAAGAAAGGAATAGAAGAATTTTCAAGGAAGAAAAAACTACTCCTCTTCGCCTGATGGATCTGATCTTGAAACAGATTAAGGAGACAGTTTCCACCATTGTTCGCAATTATCCCAAGAATCCTCCCACAAAGAATGAATTGAAAACTATTAGGCTTCTGGGAATGCAAGAGATCATTCACCATGGACTAAGCAGAATGCAAAGAGATTTGGAAATGGAAAAGGAGTTCTGGCATCCTCCACCGACAGGTTATCTGAAATGCAATATTGATGGTGCTTCAAAAAGCAACCATGGAACAGTAGGTTACGAAGGGGTGTTAAGAGATGAAGAAGGAAATATAATCTTTATATTCCATTTCCATTTAAGCATAACCACCAACAATATGGCTGAATTAGTGGCAATGGAACAATGTCTAGAGCTTCTGAAACTAAATCACAGCTCAAATGTCATTATTGAAGCAGACTCAAAGATCTTTGTAAACGCGGTTAAGAGAACCAGTTGTGGAACAGCGCCAGAGAGGGTCTCAAAACGCTGGAGACTAATACAAGTGTACCCAAGAATTAAAAAACATCTCCTGAGTCTTCGAACTATTAGCTTCAATCATGTTCGTCGAAAAGCCAATAAAATAGCGGATATATTGGCCAACCGAGGAGTGATTAATTTAGAATGCGAGATTGAGATGAAATGGCAGGAGTCGCCTCAGAGCAGATTAAAAGCTCTCTGTAATGAACAAGTGGTAGAGGACGGAGAAATTTTTAGACATTGGGCAGAGGGAAAAGCACGGAATGAAGCTTTCTAAGCAAGCTCAAACACAGTACGTTGGTTGGTTCGTTGAAAAAGGGCAGACTCAAAGCGGTTACATAATCCTTTGGTGTAAGTTAATCAGTCTCCTTTTTCCTTCGAATTGCAACACAGGGTTTAATTTACAGCCAGTGGATGTATCCGATGCAAGTTCTGAAGCAAGCTTCCATGGGAAAGGCAGTTGGATCTTTCCAGCGGTGGATTTTCTCTTTCATTCCTCTTACGGAACGGAAAACCAGGCATTAATCGGTTTCCAGGCAATCGCTGGGATTTTGAATGGTAAGTGGTATGGAAATTTTGAGAGTGATTCCCCTAGGCTCTCAGCACGTGGTAAGGGTGTGGTAAGGAATACAACCCTCCATCGCGCCTTAATGTTCGAGCATCTTGGCTATGCAATTTTTCTCCGCATCGTTCAATGTTGAAGACGGAATCGACTGTCAGATTTGGCCGTGCTTTCTTGTGGGGCCGCTTGTCCTTTCAGAGTATTTGATTTGTGATGTGAGAGTTGGAAAAGTTTGACTTTAGGTTAAAAAATCATAATGGTTAACCGAAGGTACTATTTGAGAGGTCAGCGTAACTTTTTGTAGAATGAAGGGTCATATCTATGGCAGAACGCCCTTGATATTTCCGGAGTCCAGGTTGAAGTTAGGTTTTTGTATATGTTGTAACATTACTTTTGATTTATTGGAATAGAAGGATTGTCTCTTGCTTCAGCAAAAAAAATATATAACATACATAACATTAGATGCAATGGTGTTGTTTATGCAGGTGAATCCTCTTATGTTTGAACTAATGATACTTTGATCAATAACATTTCTAATTAGTAAGACTATAATGTTTTCACCCTTCGGAATGGGTTGACTCCTCAGAAGGATGTGACTAATAGAACCCATTTTAATATGATATTTTTATTATAGATTCATGAGTCTATTGTAGTTCTCTTTCCCGAATGGGACTGCTTCAGTGTTTTTTGCCCATGATAAATATTTCCAACGATTTCATTAGATTTTTGTAAGGCACTGTTCCTGCATCTCATTGTTTCTTGATAATTATTGAGCTCATAATATAACATTCGGTATTGTGAAATGGATAATTTCATCGTTGGCAACTAACCATGCTCTCTTCAATAGATTGAGAAACTATGTTCTGAATTTTGAGCTGGTCTGAATGCATTAACAAAGTTCGTTGTTGAAAAAACAAGGTCGAAGCAAATTGGAGCAACAATTATGAGTGGTCCTATACTTGCAGGTCTTACAGAAACATTTTTGGATGCTCTTAATGCAGGAGTTGTGCCGACAATTGCAACTTCCTGGCAGGTTAGCATAACACATTGTTTTCATGTTTGGGCTGTTGTTTCATTTGGTGCGTTCTGTACAGATACTTGTCAGAATGTGTAGTGTGAGATTGGTAGTTCTTCACAGCTTTTGAAATCTCATGCACAGTGTCTTTTGGTTGTATGATCAGGAAGTTTAGGAGACACAGCCTCTATTCCAGAGGCAAAATTTTGTTTATATCTACTTTTTTGTTGATAAATTTGGCAATTTTAAATGTAAGAATATGTGTCCTAGTAAGGAAAAAATTAACGATGGTTTATAATTGATGCTATTTAGAGTGGTCGATACATATGATCCTAAACATAACAAGATTGCCTCTATTATTTTACATCATTTTCTCTGTAGAATTAATTATGTGTATCACATGTAAAAACACAACATCTACAACCGACATTTGTTCCTTGTTTAAACGAATGGTTTGTATTGTATTTTTAAGTTCCTTAAATTTTATACAAGGAAAATGTAATAAAATATGCAAGACTCATTATTGTAGATAATTTCCATAGTAAACTTTGCGATCAATTTTGTGTTTTCATCAAATAAGAAATATAATATTAACAAATCATATCACACAGTTTGAGTGTTTATTTAAGTCATGGTACAGTGTGGAGTAAGCTGAGTGTAGGAAAGCTTATGATTCTGCCATTGAAGCATACATGGGGACCTTTGATCAATCAAAACCACCTGAAAAAGTGACATTTATTTTTAAATTGGAAATTTCAAGGATTATAAGAACATGTTAAACTTGGGCTCTGCAGGTTGCTTTGCAAAAAGCACATGAGTCGGCATTATAAAAGGCTTTAGTTGTTTTTAACAGTAGTGCAGTGGGAGCTGCTGCTACAAGAAAGAAGTATGAAAAAAGGGCTCAAAATAAAACATAAGTTTGTGGTTTTTTTTATAATAAACAAAAAAATATGGGGTAGCAATATATGCAAAAAGCAATTTTTTAATTGTGATTTTTTGGAGTTTCTCATGGAAAATTTGTGACGAAATCTTGATTTGTGTTATTTAAACTAGTTTTTTTTTTTTTTTTTAATGGTATATATGGATTCAACACTCTGAAAAACTTTATGGGTATTTCTATTTTGCATGAGTTACCCATCAAACTTGTGATTTCAATAAATTTGATTTTAAAGAAATTAAACTGAAAAAATACACAAAAAATTCCAAAAAATTACACTAAAAACAAATCATAAAAAAAAACAAAAAAATTAACATTACCACCACTTATATAAAAATAAAATTTCACCAATTAATTTATACCCAGTTATTAAATCTCTTTAAAAAAAAAAACATATAAAACTTTGTTTCGGTGGAATAATAAGCGCCACAAAAAAACATGGGAACTTGACTCTGATACAACAAACACGACCTCATTAAACGGTCGTGAATGTAGAGAATTTGAAACTCTATGAGTCTTTCGTGCTAGATCAAGAAAAGGAACGGGTCCTACCTTTTGTGGAGGATTTGGCAACAGATGCTTAGCGGAGTTGATGAAAAATATAGTTTTGCAAAAGAGGTCCAAAACTAGAAGACAGGGGCAACATATCTTTTGGCAAATCGGATTGAAGGGACAACTTATAAACAAAGCTAAATGGAACATCAGAGAGAAGGTGGAAGAAACATTTCCTCACCCCATTCAGTAGAAGCTTTGGGGACCAAAATCCTTCCAAAATTAGGAGGTGTGATCCCTATTGGATCATTATATTGTTTGGGATCCATCTCGATGCATTCATAGTTAAAAAAGTGGAGGAATCAGCTCACGGGACCGTTTTTACCATCGAGACCCAATTTAGCAAAATGGGGTTTGAAACCTTCCGGGAGCATTTTGAGGCATCAAATGACATTTTTTGGGGTAAAACTTTGTATTTTTTGCTCTACACTATTTAATGCTATTATTCACACATACATCTTTTCAATGGCGGAAGAAGCATGTCAATCAGAATCCATATGCAAAAGTTATGTCACTCAAAAGTTGACCTCCCTGGTTTCACCACCATGATTTGAGAGGATGTCGTGTCAGCCCCCATTATTCATGGAAAAAGGGGCTAGCCTCATGATTGTGATGTAAAATACTCTAGAAGAGTCTATATTGTAACTCTGGTTAAGAGTTGATGTAGTCAAACTTAATCACTAGTAGACTATCAGGCTGTGTTATAACCGAGTCACTTGGAGGAAGAGACATTTCATTCGTTTGAATGCATTTGTTCTATCACTGAGCAAAAATAACCAAGAGGTATAGGAGGTAGAGAACATGGAGAGGATTTTTGCACTATATTAGCCCACGAGCCACAAGCCATCCTTCTTTGTACCTATAGCCATATTTCCAGACAAAGAAAGAGAGCATAGTGACCTCATCTTTCCATTGGGTTTTGTCCCGAAAGGGTTTCCTAGAGAATATCTTGTGTCTTATGTGTGTGTGAGCTTTTATTTTGTCGTTATGTATTTTTTGCATCATTTCCATTCACGTGCATGAACTAATTACAGTTAGGTCTACAGATTTAGAAATTTAATGAAACTGTAATAGTGTAGAATTTTGAGACTTCTAATATAATATTATCAGAGTTGTTGATATTATCAGAGTTGTTGTGACGAACTGTCCTTTGGAATATCCATGACAATTTATAGATCAATAACATTTTAAAACACTTGTAACAAGTTCCTCCCTCGTGTCTTGATAACATTTAAATACTGTGAAAGTGACCTTACCTCTCAAAGTTCTCAAATAGTGAAGTTCTTTGATCTACATAATGTGACATTATCACCAACATTAAAAAATCCATCTACACAAGAAAGTGAGTTCCATCATACACAGTGGGAGTTCCATTTAAATACTATGCAAAGTGACATTACCTCTCAAAGTTCTCAAATAGACATGAAACAAAGTGAAAGTTCCTAAATAGTTGTGAAGTTCTTTGATGTACAGAAGACGAAATTATCACCAAGATTAAAAAGCCCATGCACACATGTGAGAAATGTTTAGCGAAAGAGAGTGAGTTCCACCATACACAGTAAGAGTTCATATTTAACACCGCTAGGAAAATACTATCCACTTGGCTATGTAGCATTGAATGCAGTGATTGGTGGTGTATAGAAGATCAAATATGTTCTCTATTCAAATTTGATGGCCTACAAACCACTTATCTCAACATTCAATGATGTGTAGTTGAGCGAATAGTGTTTACCCACCACTAAGCATAATGCTTAAATGTCCCCCCACAACTTAAATGTTTCGCCAAAAGATGTGAAATCCATTCTCCATTCTCTTGTCTTCACAATTATTTTTACTAATAACTCTACTTGTTGATAAACAACTAAATCTAAAATTAAGTACTATCAAATTTCCACCAAGTCAACCAAGCCACCTATAATTATCACTTGGTGGTCCTTAAGGGGTTAGGTTTTCACTCCTATCAAGATTTTGGGTAGTGTTCTTGTTTCCTTATGCACAAAAAAGATAAGCTCTTAGCAAAACAAAAACAATTTTAGAACATACTCCAAATCCAAACACTCATATTATATTATTTATTTACTTAAAATTTATTTTAAATACAAATAGAATTGAATATTTGACATTAAGCCGAAGGTTCACGTGTCGTATTGCATTGTCGGATTTAATATTTCGTCATGAATGAGGTCAAGGATATCAATAATGAAATGTCAGAATATCAACCTCATGAAAACGTATCCCGGGAGTTTCGTTTAGTTGACCAATATAATCATCATGTTTTAAATTTTTGTGTAATATTTTTTAATTAGTTCGGTTTAAAATTTAATAAAGAGTTTTTTAATGATAAGTTTAAAATTAGTTATTTCACCATTTTAAGTGTTTTCCTTTTTTAATAATAATAAAGTCATTGTTGTTAGGTTACCAAATTAAAAATAAAAATAAATTTTTTTATAAATAAAAAAATAAAAATAAAATTTTATATATAAATAAATAATTAATTATTTTAGTTCCATATTTATATAAGTATAAATTTTTTATTTAAAAAAACAAATTTACATATTGAATTTTTCGCTTGATTAATCCAAAATTAAAATAAATTTATAATTTCAAAAATACAATAAAAATATATAATATTACAAAAATTAAAAAACACACATTTTAAACACCAGGAAAATACGTAAGGTCACAAAAATGAGAAAAATAACAATAAAAGGGCATAGACTACACTGCTCCAGCCTCAGATAGAGACAGCCAAAAGACACCCTCGTGACGAATTGAATGTTGTAGTAACCGCGTCGAACATCACAGCTGGAAGTTGCGGCGAATCGCGATTCGCAATGTAGTGGCGTAATGTGGGCGGAATAGTCAGAATCGAATTCCATTCCCAGGAATATAGAGACCATGATCAGCGGTCGCGGGGATCGAAGAAAAAGAACGGTGCCTTCTTCGAATTTGCCTCTGCCTTTCAACCTTTTGACGCTCGACGCCTTTCTTTCGCATATAAGGCGGCCTCTGAGTCGACTCGAGCATTACAAAATCACAGCAATCAGAGAACGCTTGCAATGTCGAGTTCGCATCCGGCCATGGATTCTTACGATAACTTCAACAGGAACGATAACTATTACGGAGATAATGCAGCTAATTACTCGACGGCGATGGCCATTGGCAGCAAAATCATGATTGTCGCCATTCTATTACTGTTCGCTGTCGTTCTCTTCGTTTTCGGTTTACAGATCTACGCGCGCTACTTCTTGTGGCGTAGGGGTTCTTTCCGACGCCGCCGTCTTGACTTTGTTGAACAGCAGGATCCCCTGAGGCTCCAAAGAGTCGGCCTCAGCCAGTCGGCTATAGAAGCGATTCCCGTGTTCGTCTGTCAGTCGGAGAATCACAAAGAGGGGCTTGAATGCGCCGTCTGTTTGTGCGAATTTGAGGAGAATGAGAAGGCGAGACAGCTCCCCAAATGCCACCACAGCTTCCACATCGATTGCATAGACATGTGGCTGCAATCGCACTCGACTTGTCCGCTGTGTCGATCCAGTGCCCTGCCCGACACGACCGCCGATTCTGTCGTGGTTCTAGTAGGCAATGAGGAGGCAGCGTCCTGGGGCGCCCCTGAAACAAATCATCAGGTGTCTCTGCCCACCGTTTCAGAGGGCAACGCATCGATTACCATGGAACCCGACCTCTGCCCTTTGCGTAGACATGACGAGGTTCTGCAGTCTCCAACTTATCCCACCCACATGCTTCTCTGGGCAACCCAAAACAGGGTTTCTTCCATGTCGAACTCCGTGGTCTTCGACCAAGGGGTGGCATCGACTTCTCGTAAAACCCTCGACAAAATCATCATTGATATACCCCGAAGAATGGACAGTTTTTCTTCTCCCAGGCTACTCTGCAGCGATGACCAACAGATGTTTTCGCCAAATGGGCAATCGCTTAAATCCCCCAGCATTCGGCTCCGTTCATTCAAAAGGCTCTTAAGCAAAGGCAAGAAGGTCATTCCACCGAGTCCAGATGATGGTAGAAGAAATATTCACATTGAGCAAGCGGATTCATCCGAGAGCCAGGGATAGTTGAAAGCTAGGGTTTGTTGGTTTCTACTTCAATGAGCATTAGCATCGGAGGAATTGTATAAACATATTAGTCAGAGAATTGATGCAAAACTTTGCCCTGCCAAGGATTGATTTTACAGCTGATATGGACGGTGGAATACAGTGGCTGTATTCTCCATGAAACGAGGGGTATTTCTTATCTCTGTGTCTAGTTGTCTCACAAGGTGATTCTGTGAAAGCCAAATAGACCTCTATGTTTTATCCTAACTTGGGTTGCCTCTTGTTTCCGAAGAACCACTGGGAATGAGATCCCAACAACAAACAGGGCCGTGGAGGAATCTCGAGGCTTTCAAAGTCCCTGTCGTTTCCGAAGAATCATAGGGAATGGGATCACAATAATATTCGGGGCAAGAGTTAACCAGCTTGCTATAGGGGCATTGAATTATCGGACATGAGAACCTAACAATCCCCAGAACAAGAGCTAACCAGCTTGTCATAGAGCAATAAATGTCCCTACGGTGCAGATTTCTGAAATTGTCTATAAAATTTTCACCACTAAGTTAAGAAAACATCAAAATTACCAAAACTATTAGTGACCTGAAACTCAGAAAATAGGAGAATGCTGAGAGAGCTTAAACTGTAAAAAAAACCTGTGTTCCATACAAACTTATTAGAACATTTATGTTCGGTATAAATCAAGAGCTATAGAAGACCAGCGATGGAAATGGATCTTTGATTTTCGAATGAGATTGCTTTTAAATATTTGAACGGTGTGTTTTTGCTTTAACTTTTATGTGAAAGTCTTCGCTGAGTTCAATAGGAACGAATGTGTGCAATGGATTCGTGCCCGTGTTTTCCCCAGCGAATTCGCACTTTCTTTGGAAACGCTTTTATTTGTTTCCTTCCTCACTATATTCTGGAGTAATTTAAATATTTTTTTGTTGCCGGTTGCCATAACCTGGGAGTGAACTCGATAACACTGTCAATAATTACTTCAAAATTTTCTCTTTTTTACTGTGTTTGCACTTTTACTTTACCCGAGTAAGGCGTCCATGCAAGGCTGAACGGAGGTTGATGGTTCGTGTAGGACGACACGGTGTGGGTGTTAGCCAAACGAAGGGTGGTTGAACCGGAGGTCGTGAACGAGAGTTTGGAGGTGGTACAACGTGCGGCCCACCGAAGGAAGGGAGGTTGAAATGGTGAATGAGAGTTCGGGCGAGTGGCGACACGGGTGCATGTGCGTCCGCTGAACGAAGGAACGGTTGGGCTAAACGATATGTCGGGCAAGATAACACGGTTTGGGCATTTGCTAAACGAACGGTGAACGAGCCAGGTGGAAACGTGTGACGAGTGAACAAAGTGTCGGGCGAGTTGTGCGGAGGTGCTGACGAGTTGGGCAACCGAGTTTGCCAAAATTGTAAAAATTTGGCTGTGTAAATTTGGGGTTTCCTCCAAGATTTAGCTTATGTTGTAAAAATTGAATATTACATATATTGATATATGGGCATACTCATATTGCAGGGAGTTTCCCATTCCTTTATATTGTTGTGCATTTACGTGTGTTAATGTTGTTTTGATGAATGTGTATGGTTTTCATCATGTATAAAGGATAAAATAATATTCAGTAACAAAAAAAACTAAGTATGAATGTTAGGCATAGTCTACAATCATAAATATTGGTGAAAAGAAAGCGGTTGGTAGTGCCACACCTCGCTATAGTGCGGTCGGAAGATTACCGCCAGTGTAGGGGCATGACAGGTGGTATCAGAGCTGATGTTCGGGTTGACGATGAAGTGATGATCCCATTGCACTATCGTCACAGGTGGTATCAGGGCTGATGTTCAGGTTGATGATGAAGTGCTGATCCCACTACACTATCGTGACAGATGGTATCAGAGCTGATTCAAGTGAAGTGCAAGTGAAGGAAGTTGATCTCACCGATAGGTGGAATCAAGAGCTGGTTTAGTTTTGCAGGAAGAACCTGGTGAATGGTGAAGAAGGCTGATGGCAGAAATGGTGGAAGAACCTATGGCAGCTGAATCTAGCCATAATGCAGGTGAAGCTTTCCGGTACAAGGTATTGGGATAGATGAGAAGATGGAGTTCTGAATGGACTTCGATGAAGGCCAAGAACATGATGATCGGGAGGGTTGTTCGAAGATCAAAGAAGAACTTGAAGAATTCAAGGGCCAATAGGGGGATGTTGTAGATGTGACAATGATGGAGGATGAATTTGAGATTGATCAAGTTGGACCAGGATCGTGCGGTTTGTAGACATGGATGGTTGAGGGAACTCACATGGAGGAACCTCATGATGAAGTAAGTATTATTGATACTTGTGTTTCATTTGAGCTTTTCGGAGATGAACCATATGCAGGGAAGGGCAAAGTCAGTTTGTCGATGTAAGGGAACATCTTACCATGGATGTCTACGATGAGACCTTGTATGGAGAAGCAAGGATTGTTGACTGTTGTAGGACTTGTTGGGGTTTATTGTGACCTTGTGGTAGAAGGTACAAGGGCTCGTGACAAGGGAGGAACATGATGATCATTGCGGAAGAAGGGGTCATACTTTAGCCACATGGAGAATTGGCTAAGAGCCCGACATTACTCGTGACAGATTAAAGGAGGGCACACACTTGGGTATAATGATACTTGGGTGGACTTCTCATGGCCGAGACCAAGAGATAGTCTTGGTGGAACCTTTAGTGGGGGAGCTATGATAAAAGGGACTCGTGATGATGATGATATGGTTGGGTGACCAAGTTCACTAGACCAAATATGCAGGCTTGGATGATGATGACCGATTGTTGTGATGGGTCTACTTAGCTGGACAACATGGGAACTTGAGTCATGGACATCAAGTTGAAGAAATGGAGCATGGCAGTCTTATGCAGGGACATTATGCAGGAGCACTTGTAGAGGTGTCATTTATGGGCATCTGATGAGGAGTGCCAAGGCAGGGATGTTGTGCAGGTGGATTTGCTGGTGTGACATGGAAATGTTTTGTTTATGAGCTGATGGAGATGTTGTGCAATCTTGTACAACAAGGCCATGGACTTGGATGGAGTTGTGAGCAGGCTATGGAGCATTCCTAATACATGAAGAGCTGAGGCATCTTGCAAAGACCTTTGGGCCGAGACTTGTATGCTTGCTGGATGGTGGTTGCAGATGACTCATGGAGTTCATGATGACATGGGTTGTGACTTTTGGGGACTTCGCATATGGTGGACTTAGAGGATATAATGCATTGAGGAGCTGAGGTTAGAGACTTTGATACAGAATGGGGTGCATAGTTTTGAGTACATGTATGGGTCTGGCTTGAAAGAGTGACTTGATGTGGAGGATCGATATGGGACACTTTTGGAGTGATGGAGTTGCAACATTGATGATGCCTTGGTGGCAACATTTGGGCATGGGTTGAGCCGAGACTTAACCACTTTTGACACATGGGAGCTGATTGATCTATGATCTGGGCAGCACATGGATAGATGAGATAGGTGTATACTTGTTTCTATGGCAGACTTGAGGGATGGCACATTACAGATATGATGGAGGTAGCTTCATGGACCTGGATGTGACACATTGAGAGTCGGATTTTGATGAGAGGATATCTTCACCTTGAGGAGATGGATGTTTTGCAGATGGATGATGTTGGGATAGATGTGACTGATTTCATGCAGCACATTGACACCAAACATCATGGACAACATGTCGCAAATGAGATGGAGACTACTTCATGGACCTGAGCATGGCTTATACTTATATGGAAATGGATTCTTGATCGAGTTGAGGATGTGACAGGATGTTCTAAGAAACGACTGATGATGGCATGAGGATGTGCATTCTTATGGTTTGAGCATGACAGTTGGATTGATCACCCGACTAGTTCGAATCATGAGCTCCAGAAGTGTGCAGAGATGTGTTAGCATTTGTTGGAGTATCATGACAACAATTCACACGATACCAATACATGATGAGGTCAACACGATATGTTGCAAGAGGCATGTAGCTTGAGATGGAGGGGCCAGCCGTCCATGGTGGAAGCAGCATGTGGAGATTGTGACGAGGTAGTTGATGATCATAGATTGAGATGATTTTCCGATGTATGACATACC
This sequence comes from Pinus taeda, assembly GCA_000404065.3. Lineage (NCBI taxonomy): Eukaryota > Viridiplantae > Streptophyta > Pinopsida > Pinales > Pinaceae > Pinus > Pinus taeda. The sequence continues at coordinate 81,189 of APFE030608778.1, read as the reverse complement.
GATGGAGTATATACCTTGGTATGGATATCTTGGTGACAGATGGTTGCCGAGACGAGGTATTGTCGAGGACGACAATGACTTCAGGTGGGGGAGGATGTAAGGACCTGCGGTCCGACTCACCTTCACCATGCGAAGGGCGAGCAAGGAGCTCATGCGAAATGCGAGGTGAAACGATTGGAGGCAAGTTTATATGGTGTTGGGCGAGCTGAGGGGGCGGTCCCACGAGTTGGGCGGGCCGACCCTCCTCTTGGGCGAAGACTTCACTTATGAATGAGTCAGCTGGGCGTTGGGCGTGGGTCAGCCGAGTGACACACCTGCCACCCGCTCATATATATTAGCAAATGGTTTGTGGAGGCAAACCATCATTCCACCAATTCAAGTTCGAGCTACGAGCTGAGTTTGGTGCGAAGTTGGACGTAGGTTGAGAAGTGCGAAGGCGCAGGGAGATGTGCCCGCACTTTGGGCAAATCGTTCAAGAAGCGAGTCGTGCGAAAGAAACTCGGGTGAGGTCATTTGGTAGAACTCGGGTGAGGTCGTTTGACAGAACTTGGGCGAGGTCGTTTAGTGAACTCAGGTGAGGTCGTTTGACAGAATTCGGGCGAGGTCGTTCAACGGACTCAGGTGAGGTGGTTGGCAGACTCAGGTGAATTCGTCAGGCGAACTTGGGTGAAAGCGTTTGGGTAGCCCAAGTTGGGCATCCGTGCAAGGCTACATAATGGGCGACCCTAGTTGGGTGTCCGTGCAGAGCTGAATGGCGGGCGACTCGGGTAGGGCATCCATGCAAGGTTGAACGGAGGTTGATGGTTCGTGCAAGATGACATGGTGTGGGCATTAGCTGAACGAAGGGTGGTTGAACTAGTGGTCATGAACGGGAGTTTGGAGGCGGTACTACGTGCAGCCCACTGAACGAAGGGAGGTCGAAACTGTGAATGAGAGTTTGGGCGAGTGGTGACACGGGTGCGTGTGCACCCGCTAAACGAAGGAATGGTTGGGTTGAATGATATGTCGGGCAGGGTAACACGGTTTGGGCGTTTGCTAAATGAATGGTGAACAAGCCGGGTGAAAACATACGACGGGTGAACAAAGTGTTGGGCGAGTCGTGCGGAGGTGCCGACGAGGTGGGCAACCGAGTTGAAAATTTGGCTAAGTGTAAATTTGGGGTTTCCTCCAAGATTTACCTTATGTTGTAAAAATTGAAGATTACATATATTGATATACGGACAGACTCATATTGCATGGAGTTGCCCCTCCCTTTATATTGTTGTTCATTTACATGTGTTAATGTTGTTTTGATGAATGTGTATGGTTTTCATCATGTATAAAGGATAAAATAATACTTGGTAACGAAAAATAAACTAAGTATGAATGTTAGGCATAGTCTACAATCCTAAGTATTGGTGAAAAGAAAGCAGTTGGTAGTGCCGCACCTCGCTGCAGTGCGGTTGGAAGATTACCGCTAGTGTAGGGGCGTGACAAGAATGGTTCAATCCTCATCACATATATAGAGAGTTGAACACTCTAGTTGATCCATCGTTCATGATTGTTAGGCACTTTTGGAAATCGTTGAGTACTTTGAGGAATAGGCCTTGGAGGTAGTAGCATTAGAAATATGATGATATTATGAGTTAAAATGATGATGGAGAATTGAGGACCTTTTTGTTTTGTGTAGATTAATCTTTCTTGATCTTTTGAAGCTTTATGCAAATATACTTTGCATGATGTATATTTCGATATGAAATATAACACACACACACACACACACACACACACACACACACACATATATATCTATATCTTTATATATATATTATATTATATGAGAGAGAGAGAGAGAGAGAGAGAGTTGCTTTTTAATTTAATATGATAAATTACATTTTTCTTTTCAAAACTAGATTAGAAAATTGTTTATTATCATAAAAGTATGAGTTACAATAACAACAAAATATAATTGTTGGTCATCATTGTAAAGATTAGAATAAAAAACTTGTCGACCATAAATTTTTAATAGAGAAGGTGTCTTCTGACAAAGGTGAAAATGCTTGACGACTTTTATAGATCTCTCATTACCCTGACACTAACTATCACGCACCTCCTCTTTGTAGATGGCATTCTCATCTTTTATAATGGGTCTCTATGAGAGTAAACATGTTATTGAAGACTCTCTCCTTATATGGAAAAACCACAAGTATGTCCATAAACAACCTCAACTCTCTAATATCCTACCACCATTTGGAAGATGAAGAGATTTTCTATTTCACCCAGATCCTCCCTTTTAAATCCAAATCTCTAGGGAAAGGAACGAGGTACTTGGGGTTTCAACTTAAGCCAAATTGCTACAACAAGGAAGATTAGCAGTGGCTCATTGTCAAAGTGGAAAAACAATTGAAAATTTGGTGTCTAAGATGGATTTCTAAGGTTAGTCATATATTCTTGATCAAATCTATCTTAGAATCCTTCCTCGTTTGTTGGACATCTCTTGCATGGATTCCCGAACGTCTCCTAGAAAACAATCAAAAGAATTGATAAAATTTTCTCTAAGCTAGGAAGCAAGAACATGGGTGTTACCTTGGGTCAAATGGGATAAATTGCTATGCCAAGACTCTTGGGAGGTTGGTGCCTGAAGAGCATCTTCTTATTTTCAAAATTCTTGAGTTCCAAATGTGGATGGAGGCCAATCCCGATGCAAAGTTTATGAACATCGGTATTCATCTAAAAATATATAGCCCCATGCTCATTGGAAGATTAGATAAGAAGGGTTGACACGCCAAGGGCCAATAACTCAGTAGTCTAGAGGGTTGTCCTCAATTATTTTGATATCATTGGCAAAGGGTTGGCATGGAGGGTTAACAAAGGTGACAGAGTGAGACTTAGCCTCAATCCCATGCCTAGTAGTGCCCAAAGTCACTCATCTCTACTCCCTCTAATAGAAATTCTAAGAGACAAAGGATACTCAAAAATCTGATATAATTAATTTCGGCGATGACGTGTTGGTTGTGTCATTTTCTCCTGTAGAAAGAAGTTGATGAATGTTATTTATTGCGGCAGACGATTTATCCTAGATAACTATTGCAGGTTGTCAATTGTTACACATGTAATAGCAAATACAATATCTAACACTATTTCTACAAAAGATTCTTATTTACACTACTCTTACAGATACTTACAAAAATTTAAAAAGAACAAGAAAAGACTAAACCTTGTAACAACATATTGTAAGGTGTGCATGAGATAAATGATGTTGTTATAAAAAAGAAAAGAATGTGTAACAACTACCACATGGTGGTTTTCAACTGTCACAATTTTTCTGCCTACGCCCCTATAAGAGATTTTCACAGTCATATTCTTATTTACATTTTTTTATGATTTTTTTTGTTTTTGTTTTTTTACTGGGTGTAATAGCTGCCAACAAAATTTGGCTTTCGGTTGTTACACTTATTGGAAATTTAAAAATTTGGCAGCGCAGGAGAATTTTCCCCCGCCCTTGTAATCTGAAGGTTAGAATCCACGATAATTTTGACGAATGAATCCTTTAAACCTTGTTTGTGATATAGCCGAATACGGTCACCATTAGCGAGTAATGGTGTCCTAGCACTATCAATGGTAACTAAATTCATAGTCCCATTGTCAAAGATTTTTTCAACTGCATAAGGACCTAGCCACCTGGTGTAGAGCTTCCCCTTCAAATCCTTGAATCTCGAATCATGTAATAGAGCCCAATCTCCTTTTTGAAACTTCTTCTTTTTAATGAATCTATCCTTCCACTTAGCCCTTTGTTGTTGAATGATATATGTTTGTTGAATAGCAACTAGCCTTTTCTCATCTAGCTCATTGAGTTGATTCAACCATTGCTTCTATGATGTTTCCAGATCCAAGTTCAGTTGTAGCGTGTTCTTAATGTCTTGATTTTGAACTCTATGGGAAATAAAGGATTTTACCATACACTAATTCGTATGGTGTGAATATTGTAGTATTCCTCCATGTAGTCCTATATGCCTACATCACCTTTAGAAGTTTATCAACGTAATTCCTTCAATGGCTGGTGTTACACAAAAATATCATCACCTTGATTATTTTCAGTCGGTGTAGGTCTATCACTACCTATACCAGCTTCCTAAGCAAGTCTCAAACCTCAGCTCTTCAACACAAGCTTTAGAAATGAGAGAAAGACATCAAAAAAGCAATGTAACTCTGGTTCCGCAATTTATCTCACTTTTGCCTGCGGGCCCGCACCTTCTATTTAGGATATCTGCATACTTATACACTCTGTATGCAAAGGGGAGGGTGTGTACCCCTGTAAAAGTCAAAAGGCGCAATCTTTATCTTAAAAAACTCATCTTGGGTTAATTCTAGAGTTTTCTAGAAGCATTTTTTACGTGGATTTTTCGCTCCAAGTGGTTCATGCATCCCATGAGAGGAGGAACTAATCCCTTGTTGAGAGGAACTATCCCTTTTAAGGAGGACTCTATCCCTTTGAAGGAGGAGCTAGCAACTGATCTCCATTGCACTATAAATTGAGGCATTGGGTCAGTGGCTGGAGAGGTTAGAAGCTGAACTTTTGAGGGTAAATGCTAGTGAAATCAAGACTTCCTATTTGAGCTTAAGAGGAGAGATCACATACCTTTTTGGCTTCATTGAGGAGTGAGTGAAGCTTGTCAAAGTAGAGGAGACTTCTTGTTGGACCCCGGGAGGAGCTTGTACAGCGTCAAGGCAAAGGTTGTAAGGTTCTTCTCCTTTTGAATTAATACAATCAAGCTCATTTTTCTCAACAAGTATCTCATGTTATTTGTTTCATGGACTCCTTGACTTTCATGTTAAATATGTTTTATAATACTGGTTATTCAGGTGCTATTTAATCGTTTGCCTTGTTTGTGTTTGCAGGTTTGCGGCAAAGGAATTTACTTGGATCAAAGGAGCGAAGGCATCCCCAAACTTGCGTTGGATATAAGGTAGGCCTTAAACACATTTGTTTGCCATTATTTATAAAAGCACATTTAGAGAAAGATAGTGTCTGGTTGGTCTTCTTGTCATTAGGTCTTCTTTAGATTCTAGGAAGGTCTATCTTGTCTGCAAGATCGACTCATTCCGCGTGACACATAGTTAACATGCTCTTTTATCTTCCCAAAAGCAACTTGGAATATTTGGTGTAGGAAACTCTATTCTGGTACAAGGATTGGTGTCTTGCTACAGGAACAGAAGTGCTCCAAGTCTTGAGGCTTATAGCCCCTACAGAAAATATAAGTCTTCATTATAAGTACAAGTTATACTTCTCACATAAGTTTTGTACCTGCACTAGTGCAAGCAGATTGCAAGAATATAGGAACGACTGCTTAGTGTGAGAAGGAAACTCATTGAGAAGGAAAATATTTTTAAGGGCCCACTTGTTAAATTTCCAACACCTGTACAGAGGATATACATAGAGTGATTAAGATAGTTACAATAGTGTGAAAATTCCTTTATTTGATTTGTTCGCAAATGCATTCTTTTACATTCCAGCACTAGAATTACTTTGGTGTTAATTTCCTTTGAGATTTTTCTGTTTAATTCTGTAAAGTTTCAATTGAAAAGTAAGAATAGGAATAGGGAAAGTTCATACCACTTCTAGCATTACCTGTGCTTCGTCTCTATGTTTACGAAACCCCCGTGTTGACAATTAAGTGTTGAAGGAGCTTGCTTAATTGCAATTCCTGCACCCAACATTTTGGTGCCATTGCCAGGGAGGTGATTTGAATTGGTAAGAATTTTTTGTTTTTGCAATAGGGGTAAGTCTGCTATTATTTTTTCCTACAGTGTGCTTTTATTTTCTTGACGGAATTTATAGGTGTCTAATTATTTTTTAATTGCAACATTTTTATTGGAATTTTGTTTTGTCATTTTTTGAAATGAATGCCTAAAAGAGGTAGGGTCCGAATCCCACTAAGAGCCAAAGAAATACTGATAAATATGAAACCAAATCTCATATTGGGCCTTCTTTTGCAGGCATAAAGTCTAAATAAACCTGGACTCATCACGCAGGAACAATCTACTTGGGCTCTGGTAGCAGTGGTCTAGGTGTGACACAAACCACAAAGGGGAAGAAGGGGACTATTGGAACCCATAGTCATCCTTCTCAGACTGTTGAGAGTGGTTCGCATGGAAGAATAACCATGGATGATCAGGAATACCATGCAAAAGGAACTGGTGAAAATCAAGTAAATGAGGAATAGTCCACTTTTGGATTCCCAAATGTGGATCTTGATACACAAGTACAAATGAAAAATATTTCACCATCAACTCTTCCTCATTTCTATGGTAAGGTACATGAAGACCTAGACTCTTTCTTATTTGAGTTTGATAATTTGTGTAGAAGTTATGATTATTCATCTCATGCCCAGAAGTTAAAGTTGCTTCCCACAACTCTCAAGGACGCAACACTCTGTTGGTTCATGGGACTAGGAGGAAACACTATATCTTCTCGGGAACAAATGAAGAGAGTGTTCTTCTCAAAATATCAGGAATATTGTAAAACTAGAGATATTCAAGATGAAATATTTACTATTGTGGAAAATGATGATGAGACTCTAGAGGACTACTTAGAGAGATTCTTGTACATCCTCCAAAGGTCAAAGCACAACTTTAATCTAAGTACCATTATAACCTTGTTCTTACAAGGGCGTACTAATGATGGTAGGAATAATCTAAATCTGTTAGGACAAGGGGATATTGCTCAGAAATCTTTTTATCAAATCTGTGACTTGTGTAGGAAATTCTCTAAAAATTAATATATATCTGGTAAAGGAATTCGAAATAGAAATAAGAAAACCCAATCTACTAATGCTATGATTATTGGATTAGAAAAAAAAATGGACAATATGAAAATTGAAATAATGACTACTGTTAGTAAACAAATAGACTCTTTCAAGTTTCAGCAAAAACTTGTAGAGGAACAAGAGTCATTGTCTATTTTTTGTCCAAAACGTAGAAGAAAGCATATTTTAAGAGAATGTCCTCTCGATATTAAAGAAACTAATAAATGTGCAATTTGTACAGAGAACCATGCCACGAAAAAATGTCCCTCCATACCTGGGCTAAAAGTTGTACTTTAAGGATGCCCACCTGAAGCTGAATCATTTCATGCTATGGGAGCACAAAGAAACTGGCCTCTAAGAAAGTGTAGGTATTGCTCCTAAACCTCCACCACATTTTTTTGGTTATAATGCACATTCATATTCCTATCCTAACACTAGTCACTCTCAACATTGGTAGAATTGGAATTAATATCATTATGGACAACCCTCCCAATCTTGGCAACAAGGATGGAGAGGGCCAAACCATTCACACCATTCCTATCCTACACCTATGCAGTCATATCCTCCTACATATGCACCTTACCCAATTCCAAAACCATCATTATCTCAGCTGTCAACCAATGCCACCATCGCATTTATCTCCACCATTTTGACATCCTCAGCTGCTTACCCAACCTTTACCCAACCCAATAAAAAACCAGTACAAATTATCCATTCTATAAACTCGCTTTCCTCATCCAGATATCAGTCCATGAGAGTTGGAGTCAATGACCTCCAATTGAGATCAGGGAAGATAGTAACCTCTGAAAATCAAAAGAAACCTATGGTGATTATCAATGAGAAAGGTGAGGAGGAAACTCCCAACCATTCTAAAAATTATGACACCATCCAACCTATCACCATACCTTATGGGCCTTTTCCATATTCTTCCAACTGACCTCCCTATCTAGAGAGGTTATTTGTGGAGAAGAATGACCCCATTCCTGAGTCTAGCATGGCTTCTAAGCTTAGGAACCTTTTCATAAAGGTGCCTTTGCTCCAATCTATTAAATAGATCCCCATTTGCACAAAAATCATTAGGAAACTCTATCTCAAGAAGCGAGGAAGGTGAATATTAGAACCTCAAACTATTCAATTTTTTGGTAGAGCAACAAAGTTAATGACGGGGTGTATGCACAGGGAGAAATATACCAGCCCCGGAAACTTTGTTGTCTCTGTTTAGATAGGTGATTTCCTTGTCTCCAATGTACTTATAGACCTAGGAGCGGCCATTAATTCTATGACCAAGCAAACCATGGATCAACTTGGATTAGTCCATATTCGTCCTACTCCCAATGTGCTTGAACTAGCAGAAAGATCTAAAATCAAGCTGGAAGGGATGTTGGATGATGTAGTCTTTTCTTTAGACTCTTGGGAATACCCTGTAGACTTCATTGTGCTTCAGCCAAAGAATCCTATGGGAGGACATCCCTTGATCTTGGGACGACCATGGCTTCCTACGACCGATGCTTATATCGGATGCCGTTCTAGTGACATGTATATTTCCCATGGAGATTCTAGGAAGAAGGTCACCTTGTATCCACCCAATAGATCCATTCAGAGGCCTCGAGACACTTTATGGTTAGACTAAAGTAGTGATGAGGAGACTCAGCCTATTTCCTTGATACATTAGAATGACAAGTTCTCACAGGAGGGTGAGATTCAAGACTTCTTGAACAACCTAGACACCATGCCCAATTTAGAGTCATTGAGTTAGATTTTTAGTTAGATTTTCAGGAAAGTCATGACTCTCTACCTCCATCACCATTATCTCTAGCAACACCTCTGTGTACTCTTGAGCCTAATACCACTCTTTTCGAGATTAGTCCAGGTAAATCCTTGCATATCAGTTCAGACTTAGATTCATCCCAACAAGAACAGCTTGTGAATTTGTTGCAAAACCATCTTGATGCCTTTGCATGGGGCTACGAAGATATGAAAGGCACCCCTCCTAAAACGTGTACCCACCATATCTAAATTCAGGATGGAGCCCAACCTATCCGACAACCCCAAAGGCGTATGAACCCAGCTCTAAGAGATGTTGTAAAGGAAGAATTGCAAAAACTCTTAGATGATGATTTTATCTATCCCATTTCTGATAGCCAATGGGTCTCTCCATTGGTATTAGTCCCAAAAAAAGATGGGATATGGCATATTTGTATTGACTATAGAGAATTGAACAAAGCCACTCTCAAACATTACTTCCCCCTTCCTTTCATCGACCAGGTACTCGATACACTTGCTAGTAAGAAGTAGTTTTCTTTTCTAGATGGATTTAGAGGGTATAACTAGATACAGATTGCACCCGAGGATCAAGACAAAACCACTTTTACATGTCCATGGGGTAAATTTTCTTACCACGTGCTTCCCTTTGGGCTATGTAATGCCCCGACTACCTTTCAAAGGGCAATCTTGGCCATTTTTGCTGACCTTGAGTGTGTGGAAATCTACATGGATGACTTTTCTGTGTTTGGTGATTCATTTTAGGAAGCCCTCAAAAATCTAGAGAAAGTGCTTCTTCGCTTCCAAGAAGCTCATCTCCAATTGCGTGTCAAAAAATGCAGATTAATGTGTAAGGCAGGAGGGGTTCTTGGCCATCTTATTTCTGACAAAAGTATCCAGGTTGACCCTGCAAAAATAGAACTTATTTTGAGTCTTCCTATACCCAAAACTCAATGGGAAGTGAAATGCAGGCTACTATAAGAGATTCATTGAGAATTTCTCAAGGATAGCTACCCCCCTTTTCCCAACTTTGGGCTAAATATAGTGAGTTTTCTTGGTCCACAGCTTGCCAACATTCCTTTGAGACATTGAAGGAAAAACTAGTTTAGGAACTAGTTTTGAGTGGACCAAACTGGTCTCTGCCATTTCATATTTCCTTTGATGCCTTAGATATTGCTATTGGCAGAGCTTTAGGACAAGAGGAAGACAAAAAATCTTATGTTATTTATTTCATTAGTAAAAACTTGTCACCCACTGAACTAAATTATATGGTTACTAAGAAAGAGTTTTTAGCTGTAATTTTTTCCATTAATAAATTCAGACATTATATTATAGGGTATGAAGTCTTTTTGCATACTTACCATTTTGCAATAAGATACTTGATGAATAAACCATTAACTAGCAGTAAAGTGACTAGGTGGCTATTATTGTTGCAAGAATTTAATATTACCATTATTGATACACTGGGAAAATCTAACATAGTAGCAGATTATCTTTCAAGATTAAATAATCCCGCTGAAGCAATTCTTGCTGATGATGATTTTCCTTACGAACATATTTTTGTTGTGTCGACAAAACCCATGTGGTTTGCTGACATAACTAACTAGGGAAAATTTTAAGGATGGAAAATTATCTTGAAGTTTAAAAAATTGGCGAATCTCACTAGTCCCTAATATGAAAACTATAAAATATTTATTGATGTATTTGAAAAGGTGTTCAAATTTATAATGATTTTATAGATACTCTCTATATAATGTTGGCAATTTTTAAGGTAAAATAATTTTATATTTTACAATTTAGACGAATCGTTTTTATAAAAAATGGAAATTAGAGAATCTTTTTTTTTGGAAAAATCATGAAAAATTAACCCACCTGCGAATATTAGCCCCTAAAATTTTCCATGTAACTAACTATTTAGTCATTGGAAAATTACCACCTCACTTATCTGCTCGTGAAAAGCAGAGTATCATACAGAAAAGTGTTGCATGTTCCTAGATCCAAGGAGGCCTCTTTTCCACTGGAGCAGATCTTATTATCCGTAGATGTGTAAGAGAGGAAGAAGTGTTTTATATTTTAAAATTTTCCCATGATGAACCTTGTAGGGGTCACTTTGCTGATAAGTGGATTGCATACAAAGTGTTATGAGATGGCTATTATTGGCCCTCCTTGTTTAAGGATGCCAAACAGTATGTCAAGTGATGTGATAGTTGTCAGCAAATTGGGCAACCTAATCAAACTAATGAAATGCCTTTATGTCCTCCGGTTATGATTGAGCCGTTTGAAAAATGGGCCATTGATTTTGTAGGACCAATTAACCTGAAATCAGTAAATAAATAACATATTTTGGTTTGTATAGATTTCGTTACAAAATGGGTAGAAGCTAAAGCTGTTTCTTTTGCTACTGAAAGAGTTGTTGTTGATTTTCTTTTTACTCAAATCCTTACTATATTTGGTGTTCCTAGAGAAATTGTTTCTGATAATGGACCGCAGTTTATTTCTAATCTGGTACAGGGTGTGATGGGGCAGTACAAAATTCGGCACAGGAAATCTACGCCGTATCACCCACAAGAAAATGGTCTGGTGGAGTCCACAAACAAGGTAATTGGTTCCATCCTCACAAAGACAGTAAGTATTCACAGAAAGGATTGGGTTGACAAATTACTGGAATCCTTGTGGGCATACTGAATCACTTGGAGGAACAACACAGGACACACACCATATGAGCTGGTGTATGGGAAACAAGTCCTTTTGCCGATAGAATTCTAGATCAGGACTTTCAGGACTGCAGTCCAATTGGGGCTAGATCTCTTTGAAGCACAACAACAACGTCTTCTATAGTTGAATGAGCTAGATGAATTTCGAAGGGATGCTTTCAGCAGAACATCTTGGTTCAACAACATCACAAGAAGTGGCATGACAAGTCTATCCAGAAGAAGAAATTCCAACTAGGTGATTGGGTACTCCTTTACGATTCTAGATTCAAATATTTTAAAGGGAAATTCCATACCCGATGGATGGGACCTTATGAGGCGGTCAAAGTGTTTGAAAATGGAGCATTATAAATTAAAACTATTGATGGATGAAATTTTGTGTTCCTGGTAAATGGACATAGATTAAAGGTGTATTTTCCACCGCTTACTAAAGGATATTTTATGCAGCAAGTCCAACAGCAATCTGAAAAGGAGTTGGTAGGTGGTAACACCAACCTATTGAAGATTTGATTCTTTCTTTTCCTCATTAAAAAAATTAATAATAAAAAAAAAAAAAATGAAAAGCATAAATTTTTTCCTATAATTATGAAAATCAGTTGAATGACATGATTGCAGAAGGATTAACTTGAAAATCTGCATGATGGCAGGGAGATCAAAATCTCAATAAAAAGGGAATGTTACTTGATTTTTTAGATATGCTGGCTTCCACCAAGAAGAAGCAGGTTCAAGGAACCCAACCCTTACCCAAATTTGGGGTAACTAGCATGGGAATTTTTATTAATACATGTTACAATTACGTTTCTGGCACTAGTGCAGGCAGACCTTGAAGGTAAAATTATTCCTTTCTTGTATTTTCCTGTTTCGTAATTCCCACTATTTTTCTTTTCTGAATCCCATAATGAATCACCCTCCTTTTTCTTCTAAATTTTTTTTATCCCTATCCAATTTAGTAAAATACCTCTTTTCTCCCTTGAATTTTTCCCACATTCCATTCTCGTTTATCCCCCTTGGTAGTATTATTCTTGGAATCCCTGTTATGACATTCCTTCCCATTCTGAAAATTAACCCTTCCCACATTTTTATTCCCTCATGGATCAATTGCATGATCTGATACAGTTAGATCAGAAGGCATGCTCACAAAGCACCAAAGAATGGCAAATAAAACTTTTCTCGTATGTTCAAGAAATTTTCAAACTACAGCTAAAGAACTGAGTTTTATCAGATATTTTTATTATCCCCTCTTTCTTCAATGCTACAGAAATCCATGGTGCAGGAATTCAGTGCTAGCATGCTGTAGTGTAAGCAGGCTTAGTGCAAGCACATTACAGTGCAAGCAAGATTAGTCCAAGCACGACTAGTGCAGACACATAGTGCAGAAAATTGTTTGAACAAAGTACAAAAGTATAATTAGTAACCATAGATAAGAAGAATAACAATAATAATTTAAATAGTATCAATAAACTTACAATCAATTAGTTAACAATAATAATAAATATAAATAATAATAAAGAAAATATGAACAATAATATGAATAATAATCACTAGGAATAAATAAATAATAGGATTATATGATAAAAATAATAATTATAATAAAATATATAATTAATAATAATATTATATATAATAACGAAAATAATAATATATTAAATATAGTATTTTAATATTAAAATATATAAATAATATAATATTAATCTAATATGATTAAATAAAAAAGAATAATATTATGGATAAGAAATATAAAATGATAATAAGAAAATAACATAATACAAATAAGAATATACATTAATTTAAATAAACTAACAATATATTTTATAATATATTAAATAATAGTGGTAATATAAATTAATAGTTAATTTGAAAATAAATTAATAATTATATTATACAATAATAAACAATATTCAAATAATAATAATAATATTAATAATAAACAACTAAGAAATAAATAATAATTATAAATAATATTATTACAAATAACATTATAAATCATATTATAAAGATAACTAAATTAACAATATCAACATATTATTTAAATTATATCAACAAATTAATATAAATATAATTAATAATAATAATAAATATTAAATAATAAATGAAAGAATAATTAATAAGAAAAAATAATATTTAAATACAATATAAATTAAGAATTAAACAATAAAAATATTAAGATTAAAATAACATGATTAATGATAGATATGAATAATAAAGAATAAAACAAAGAATAACAAGTAGTTGTAAAATAAATAATGATTAAAATAAACAGTGATCAACTAAATATTGATTAAAGAACAATAATATTAATAATGTTTAATAATAATATAAACAATTATATAAATAAAAATAATAATAATGATTAATAATAATAGTAATAATTAGTAATATAAATAATTTAGTCGGCCAATCTGTCTTTACAGCTAACCTAGTTCATATTTATCAAAACCCCTTGGCATTCTTTTCTCCGTACATGAGTCCTGATGATGAGTCTGGGTATAGACTCGAAACGTCGACATATTAAAGATGAGCACTGTGGAAAATCTGAACTCCTCTCAGAAACCACACCACAGTAATCTACAATCCAAAATACAAAAGTGGTATAGACATTTTTGGGCACTGCAACCCCAATCATAAATGTCCATAAACTAAGGGCTCCTAAGTCCCTAAAAGTGTTGCTTCACTCCCTAAAGGAACAAGGTCAGCTGATTACATCATCTCCTAGAAGTTCTGCATAGAAAACTACTCAGAACTGGTCAAAACTGGACCATGCAGAATGCCCAATGTAGAGGGTGTGATGCATATCACCTACTCAGTGTAAAGGGTGCAATGCATACTGGAAAGCCCTTCTGTAGGGTGCGATGGGCGAGAATAGACAAATGGCAGAGACAATTTGCGAGGTGGAGGATCATAGAATCTTCCAGAAACTTCTCCTCTGACACTTGCCTCTCTAAATTTGCCCAAGGATGAGTAAGAGATCATCAATATCCAAGTGGAATCAAGAACTATCAGGGAGAGGACACTAATCAAAAACCCAGAAGCTGACTCACTGCCCTACAATCATCTATATATGGATCCCTCATTGTAGAGATCCAAAGGCTGGAATATTGTATCTTGTAGAGAAGTGTTGTTGGTTTCCTCGTGTAACATCATAGTGTTGGGTGATCTAAGCTTTACATGAGGTGAAGAAGGGCTTTCTTGCTAGAGGATGATGTTGGGTGAGAACAATTGGTTGTAATCCTTTTTGCTATTCTTGATATTAATAAAGCGATTCAAGTTTTCCTCCACATTCTTGTATGATTGATTGTATATGCATTTGTGTGGTTAATACATATCTGGTCCTGTATTGTTTATGACTGTAGATCTCTGTTCTTCAATAGTATTATGCAGCTTTGATTCCACAGGTGCTCTTTGAAGCTGAGTAGATGAAGAAGAATTGGTGAAGATCTATCAGAAAGGAGAGGAACCAGGCAAGGAACCAAGCACAAGACTGAGGTTGGTGTCCTTTGTTCCCCTCTTATCTACTTCTCATAAAGGAAAGTGAAAGTAGTTTTAACTTGTTTGTTTCTAAGATAGCTACCAGTCTTAGTGGGAATAGTAGTTCCAAGTGGAAACTATTCTTGATAACAAAATGGCGACTCCGCTGGGGAGTGAATAGATTGTTTTCTAGTCTATATTAGTTTTTTTTATAAACTTACAGATATAGCCTAAAGTGAAGCCAGCTAGCCTTCGAACTGCATTTGCTATGCAAGTGAAAAGTAGATCAATGCTACTTCAGTCTATCTCCAGGTTTTGTTTATAAATTGAACAATCGATCTGCAAACACTCTAATTACCCTAGTGGTGGCTTTAGTAACCTCCTGAGATCAACCCCTATGATTTATATTTACTAAACATCACTTGCTCAGCCTAAATCCTTGAACTGAACTGCAAATTGTGACCAAAGACCAAGTAAAAGTCTCGCACTGGTACCATCGCACCCTCTCTTCAAGGAAGTTTGTATGCATCGCACCTCCAGTGTGCAGTAGGTGAGATGCATACTAGATTCCCTGTGTAACAGGTGCGATGGTCAGAGAAGGTTAATTTTTCCTTCAGACTTTGGTTTTTCTTCACTCTTTTCAACTCTATTCAGGAGTTTTGCTGTCTATGGTTAGTATATCTCTGTGGAAACCCCCTTCCCTTCCATCATTCTGCCTCCATTGTGCAAAGAACTGTAAATGTTTTTATGTATTGTGTGCCATTTTCAGTTCTCTTTTACAAAGAAGTAGCGTAATCAGACTGTCGTTTCTTGATCTAAAAGTGTTGCAAGTGTCGTTTTCAATCATAGAAAAGAATCCCATTGTTCTTGATAGTCGATTATACTGTTACTCTTGTATATGATTTGAATTAGTAGTTTTTCAAGTGTCGAAAACAATTTTCATTTCGAATTTGCAAAGTGTCGTCGTTATCTTCACTTCGTTTTGAAAAGAAATTTGTTAGTATTGTCACTTTGGAAAGATAATTCAGATTTGCGCTTAGCATTCTTCTTGTCATTCACACATTAAGAAGGCTGAAAACAAATACGTGCATGTGCATTTGCATTTAGACTGCTTGTTGGTTTGATTTAGGACAGTGCATTTAATGTGTGCTCTGTGCTCTTTGTTGAAAGACCCTCAGTTCTCTTTCCTTAGTAGCTAGGATTTTCATTGCAAAAGAAGATTAAACGATTGTTTATCATCTTAGACTGCATTTTAGGAATTGTATATATACATCACACGGTGAACCTGAGAGGAAAATTTCTTAAACAAGATCAACTATAAAATAAATTTAATGAACCTAAAAATGCTTTGGAACCTAATGCACAACATCTAGAAGTCTAGGCTAGATACGTATTCCGACGTCATAAAGCCTGGTAACTGTCGCTTTCATTGTTGGTTGGATGATTCCTCCTTTTTGAGACGACAAGTGCCAGTATAGACTTGTTCTCCCACGTACCATCGATTATATATTGGGAGACCACAATAGGCTATATCCTTTATCCTTAGGAAACCATGTTTGCCGCCCTATCGATCGTAATGCACTGAACACAGCATTCGGGAAGATTGACTGTCGTACCGTAAAAATTATTCTGTAGTTTTGCGATTGGTTTGGTAATCCCTCTGTCTAGATTTCTAGAGTAGTCCCTTTTGTTCCTTTTCAGACTCCTTAAAGGAAAAGGTCCATCTGAGCACTTGTCACTTCAAGCTCATTAAAAATCAAAGGCGACTAGAGTCATCTTTTGTTTTTTCTCGACTCTTAAAAATTGAAAAAACAAGTTGTGTCAAAGCATCTAAAATTTATTTTAATCAAAATAACATCACTATTCCCTCATTTGTATTTAGGTTGAGAAAAATGGAGTCTACCAACCAAGGATTTCCCCTTGGAGGAAATCCTAGTCCTTTCTCCTCTTGGGGAGATGTTGGTGTACCCCATATGGCCACCTTGTCACTTCTAGGATTGACGATTGGCTTGCCCATATGGCTCTTCTCTACCTCTGTCATTCAGAATACCGTAATTCCTAAACAATCAAGTCAACAACTAGATGATACTAGAGTTACCCCCCAACCTTCTACTTTGTCTGTGTCTCCCTCTCCTCCTTCCTCTTTGCTTGATGAAGCTGGTAAAGCTAAAAATCAAGTAACTGAGAAGAAGAAGAAGCGGAAGGAGAAAGAGGAAAAGAAGAAGAAGGAGCCAAAGCAAAAGGGGGCAACCATGCATCGTCTAGCGAAAATCCTCACACGGCATCGTCTAAACCTAAATCTCCATGTGTCATTTGCAGAGGAGACCACTATCATCGAGATTGTCCTTGCATCCCTCGGATCTTAAGGGACTGGTCTCCTCGTTTCCATAGTCTGGTGTCATCAACCTTCGATCATGTTGAAAGTGCACCGTCAACTAGTGAAAGCGAAGTATCTGGACAGAAAAGGAATTGCAAATTTCCTTGTAAACTGTGTGAAGGCGATCACGTCGTCCACCATTGTCCCTTCCTAGACGAAGCTAAAAGAGTTTTGGATGGTCGTCCTGCTTCACCGTTATGGCTCCCTCCTGGATATAAGAAACTCTTGCCAAGTCCATCACTGTGGAAAATATGACTCACACGCCATTGTGGATAGTCAAAGCGTCTATCCTGTTAGGAAATTATATATTACGGAGCAATGAAACACATATAATATTGCAGAAATATAAACACAGAAAATGCACAAAACAAGAGAGACACAGATATACGTGGTTCACCCAGTTTGGGCTACGTCCACCTCGAACAGCCAGTCCTTCCTTTCTATTATCCAGCAAAATGAAGAGACACAATCCTACAGCAAATCCGCTATAATATCCTCTGTTTTCTCTCACAGTCTCACCTCTCTGTTTCTCGCTCACACGGAATACACCTCTATCACCGCCTCAAATACAATTCCCTCATACAAAGAGAGGGGGTTTCCTTCTAGGGCAAAAAAACCCTAAACTAAACATAAGTTCTACCGTCAGATCATCCGCCTAATGAACGGCCCAGATTGACTAGAAAATACTATACTTTTACAAGGCAATTTTACAACTGTTTTTAGCTTCGGGGGCGCTGCCCCTGAAACTCCCCGCCAGGGGGGGGCTCCCAAAGGTT
>APFE030608778.1:34263-63294 GCA_000404065.3 Pinus taeda | reverse complement strand
CCTTTCTCCTCTTGGGGAGATGTTGGTGCACCCCATATGGCCACCTTGTCACTTCCAGGATTGACGATTGGCTTGCCCATATGGCTCTTCTCTACCTCTGTCATTCAGAATACTGTAATTCCTAAACAATCAAGTCAACAACTAGATGATACTAGAGTTACCCCCCAACCTTCTACTTCGTCCGTGTCTCCCTCTCCTCCTTCCTCTTTGCTTGATGAAGATGGTAAAGCTAAAAATCAAGTAACTGAGAAGAAGAAGAAGCGGAAGGAGAAAAAGGAAAAGAAGAAGAAGGAGCCAAAGCAAAAGGGGGCAACCATGCATCGTCTAGCGAAAATGTTCACACGGCACCGTCTAAACCTAAATCTCCATGTGTCATTTGCAGAGGAGACCACTATCATCGAGATTGTCCTTGCATCCCTCGGATCTTAAGGGACTGGTCTCCTCGTTTGCACAGTCTGGTGTCATCAACCTTCGATCATGTTGAAAGTGCACCGTCAACTAGTGAAAGCGAAGTATCTGGACAGAAAAGGAATTGCAAATTTCCTTGTAAACTGTGTGAAGGCGATCATGTCGTCCACCATTGTCCCTTCCTAGACGAAGCTAAAAGAGTTTTGGATGGTCGTCCTGCTTCACCGTTATGGCTCCCTCCTGGATATAAGAAACTCTTGCCGAGTCCATTTGAACTGGGGTCCAATGTGGCGGTACTTTTGAATATAGAAGATAATCAGGCTCCACACCCAACATATCCTTGAAGATAAACCCTCTGAATCTATACCAAATAAAAGTCAAAAGTTCGAGGTGACAATTGACCCGGTCTTGCCTTCAAAAGGTCTATCTTCAAATGACACAGTCACTGGAGAGAATAAGAACAACACCGTTCAAATTCTTTTCATAAACACAGACTCCGATGAACATGGGGACAGTCTACCCGTTCTTTTACCACAGGAAGGAAGTTCGTCAGAGTCGTATCCGATCGTCTATTCGGTCCCACCTCCAAGCAACCTAGTCGTTTCCTTCGACTGGAATCTACTAGGTGAACCCCATTTACTGGCTAGTGTACCATTCTGAATCATTGTACAAGCTTATAGAATGGTCATGACTGGTACCATCATAGATGAAGGGGCTTCTGTGAGTATCCTTTCCTCGACTACTTGGAAAGCGCTTGGTTCGCCATCGCTTCTACCTAAGATGAGAAATCTGACAGGCTTCGACAAAGGAACCAGTCGACCATCAGGGATCCTTCCTAGTGTGCCCATAACATTGAGAATGAAAATTGTTTACATGAATGTGAAGGTAGTCCAAGGACCTCTATATTATAATCTACGCCTTGGGCGCGACTATCTTTATAGCATGGGAGCCATTGTCTCCTAACTCTTTAGAGTAATGTGTTTTCTGCATGAAGGCCAAGTGGTCCAGCTCGTAAACCAGCTTTCATTCCCCAACTCACACATAGCTAATAGTCAAATGCCATTCCTAAATGGTATTTTCACGCAAGGAATGTCTCATCAATCTCCAGTCCGTCCACTTGAAGAACGCTAGTAATTTGGGAGGACATGACTGAAACCCAGGGGGCATCCACCCTGGCCTGCTCCGGCAGGGAAACTCCAAGTATAGAGTAGGTTTCCGCGAAGGAAAATGACTGGTCCGACACCCGTCCTTACAGGAAGGGGGAGTTAGACCGGAATAAGATTCCCTTGTCAAGGTTAGGAGGTTGGGATTTAGAACCACCCTTGTCTAGATGGACTAAGTCAGGAAGTGTTTCTATCTGCTATGTGGGTGGAAACTGTCTTGCCGAAACAAGAACTTCTATATGGTAGCGAGGAAATTTTTCACTATACCCAGGGGCATGCAAACCTTTTTGCATGCAAGCGAAGAGAGACCATTTATTTTCTTAGTTTGTAGATTCTCAAACCCTTTAAACTCGTAGGATTGGTCATTTCCTAACTTGCATAAAGATCGGATCCGGGGCAAAGCTTTGAAAGGTGCAAGCTCCATAAAAAATGGCATGTATAGATGAGATATCCTTATTATATGACTAGCACGAGCAGTTTTTATGTGGAGTTCAACCTCGTTAAAAATTAAACAGAAGCAATGAGCAAATGTTTCCCCCAGAGTTTAAGCTCATTAAAAAATGAACCAATTTCCGGTAAATAACCTGTGAATGCATTATCATTAGCTTTTAAGCCTTGGTCGTGTTCTCATCATCACCTCCACCTTTTTAGTCGATCATACGCCTCCATTTGATTGTTTACCCTTTTGAGGAATAGCTACGATGAGTGATCTTGCTAGCCATCCTTGTGACACTGCCATGGTAGGAAAATTCCAAACCTTGCCTGGAATCAGCTGCTACTCGAAATTATCACTCGTTCCTCAAAAAACGAGTCTCCTTTAAGCTCTTTTCACCTGACTTGTAAAATATGAAAAGATTGCCGAGCAATTGGCCTTTCTGGCTCGTTAAAGTCATCAGAAGTGCTATCCCTCCTCTTGATTTTAATCTTTTTGGACCTGAGGTATTATTACACAAAAAGATCGAGCGTTTGTCTTGTTCAACTCGTTAAAACTATCGAAAATTCATCCCTTTCGTATTATTTTACGTTTTTTCAGACTTAAGGGATTATATGATGAAAAAGAATCATTCGAGTTTCCTTTCCGTCCTTTTTCAGACTCTCTAAAAATGAAATAGGACTGAGTTATCATTTCCGTTAAACTCGTTAAAACCAATAGCGACAAACTTGTCGAAATGGATGAGAACGAGTTTCACTGTCTCTAGGCTCGTTAAAACATAGCGACGGGTTCACCCGAAGGGCGGATTATAGAACAAGCATATGTTATCCTCCTCAAGCTTGATAAAAATAAAGAGGTACTGGTCAGTAATGACTGGGGAAAATTGGGAAGAAAACTTGAAGATACTTTATTGGTAGCAAGTCACTCTTGAACATGACACTTTCGCTCCGTCCGAGTTGGGTTGGGTTATTCCGTTCACCGGTCATATCACCATTGGTCTGTCACACCGTCCATCTTTGACTTTAACGCTACCAATCCATTGTCAGTGTCACCGATATGTTCAAGAGAAGTCACTCAAAGTATTCACCTGTGTCTGATCCGCTGCAATACATTCACGCTCCATTCTTTCATGACTGCCACCCTGAACCCTGTATCATTAGATCATTTTCACCTCCAAAATCATTTTCTCTGTTCCATGTTGTAGATGTGGGATTCATTAAGGCCCTCCTATGATGGGTCACTTCTTGTCGACATCAGCTTATTATCCAAGAAGTTGACCTAGGAACAACCCCTTTCAGTACTTTGAAGCTTGCATGCCTCAATGGCAAGTTTCTCACTTTCGGCGACAGGTTTACATCAATGGCATTCGACCGAGATATTTTGCATGGTGTTCGATGCTAAGTCCCTTTTTCAACCACACGAATTGTACTGTAGTGCCTAGAGAATCATTGTCATTATTTGTAATTCCTCTCACACATGTTAACGGTTTACATCATTGGCTGGTAATCAAGCGATGTCTTTCCATGTTCGACTCCAGAACATCTTTCACATGGATCGACTTGTACTTCGAGTGAAGATTGAATGAGTTTTGAAGACCCCGGATCTAGTTTCATCCATCTGGGCTACGATATATTCAGGAATATAAAGACATCAAATGTACATCATTGCCAAATAGATGATCATCCAAATCAAAGGATGATGACTCCGTCTGAATCATCAGTCTGCTACACAGATGGTTGTCTGTCTTATGTACATGAAAATGAACTTATAAAGTTGAGCATGTGAATGTTCACCTCAGCTAGATCATGAAAAGTATTATGAAGATAATGTATTGTATTTTATCTTATTACAGGTCGCCTTCCAGCTCAAGAAAACTTCGAATCCTCATGATAAAGCATTTCACCCGACATCAAAAGATTAACAACCTCATGCTTTAGGGGGAAACTATTATAGACTTTTTTGGGCACTGCAACCCCAATCATAAATGTACATAAACTAAGGGCTCCTAAGTCCCTAAAAGTGTTGCTTCACTCCCTAAAGGAACAAGGTCAGCTGATTACATCATCTCCCAAAAGTTCTCCACAGAAAACTGCTCAGAACTGGTCAAAACTAGACCATAAAAAATGCCTAGTGCAGAGGGTACGATGCATATCACCTAATCAGTGTAAAGGGTGCGATGCATACTAAAAATCCATTCTGTATGGTACGATGGGTGAGAATGGACAAATGGCAGAGACAGTTTGCGAGGTGGAGGATCATAGAATCTTCCAGAAACTTCTCCTCTGACACTTGCCTCTCTAAATTCGCCCAGGGATGAGTAAGAGATCATCAATCTCCAAGTGGAATCAAGAGCTATCAGAGAGAGGACACTAATCAAAAACCCAGAAGCTGACTCACCCCCCTACAATCATCTATATATGGATCCCTCATCACAAAGATCCAAAGGTTGGAATCTTGTATCTTGTACAGAAGTGTTGTTGGTTTCCTGGTGTAACATCATAGTGTTGGGTGATCTAAGCTTTACATGAGGTGAAGAAGGGCTTTCTTGCTGGAGGATGATGTTGGGTTAGAACAATTGGTTTTAATCCTTTTTGCTATTCTTGATATTAATAAATCTATTCATGTTTTCCTCCACATTCTTGTATGATTGATTATATATGCATTTGTGTGGTCAATACATATCTGGTCCTGTATTGTTTATAACTGTAGATCTTTGTTCTTCGATAGTATTATGCTACTTTGATTCCACAGGTGCTCTCTGAAGCTGAGAAGACGAAGAAGAAGCGATGAAGATCTATCAGAAAGGAGAGGAACTAAGCAAGGAACCAAGTGCAAGACTGAGGTTGGTGTCCTTTGTTCCCCTCTTATCTACTTCTCATAAAGGAAAGCAAAAGTAGTTTTAACTTGTTTGTTTCTAATATAGCTACCAGTAATAGTGGGAATAATAGCTCCAAGTGGACACTATTCCCGATAACAAAAAGAAGGACGTTATTGCGAAATTTACATTTTTTCTGCAAATGAATAACTACCACAATGATAGATCATAACATTGTATTATTTAAATTTTGGTTAAGACTTTGTTTTATCATTTACTAACTTACAAAAAAATCATTTAAAAGTGTGAGATATTTTAGGTTCTGAAGTCTAATATTTTTAATGGGTACCGAAGTACACCTTAAGTGAATTATGAGGCAACCAGGGATAATATAGACCCACCTGAAATCCTACACTTACCTCCATTGAAAATATCCTCCATCACGTGCTCACTCGCCTCACTTCATAATTTGATCCCCCACGACCGTTACATCGACACTAAAAAAATTTGAGCCTCCTCCAATTATCATTGCTTGTCGTAGCAGATTGATACATGTGTGCATCCATCCCGATGAGGAAATAATAATGATTGAATGTGATTGGCTAGGAGAGATTAAAAAGACGGTGGAACAACTAGATTTCCATCATAAAATTATCGGCAATTCCCTTGCACTCCACAATGTCAAATCTTTCCAAAGCTGTGACAGAGAATTGAGGTGAATTCAACATAGAGATGGTGCCCATGAGACATGAACCATCATTTGTGAGGGAGATAGAGCAAACGGTTGAGTATCGATGGAGTCTTTCATTGTTGCAAGAATTAGTATTTCTCCAATTTTTGCAGAAATTCAATGGGTTCGATACGACCATGGCTCAGGAATTTGCAAGGACGTTTGAGGAGGGTCGACCTAAAGTAGGCTAACTGGAATTTGAATTCATGAGGGAATCTATAGCACGATCTATAGGCTTGTCAACCGCGAGAAGGAGAGGATTGAAAGGAAAAGATGGCACCAACTTGTGGTCGATCGAAATCTCAAGGTCGATTGGAAGAAAGGGCTTCTGCAGAGCACCATGCTCAAACAATTGCAAGACCTCCTGTACATATTACATAAATTTTTTACCTATGAGGGATGTTATACATTAACGTTCATGTATCATATCAAGTTATTGCTGCATTTTGAATCAGGGAAATGCATCAATTTCCCTTATTACCTGCTCTGAAGTATAGAGAAAATGGCAAAAGGAGTGCAGAACGGGAGTGCCAATTGGGTTGCAGATAAACTATACCATCATATGCTCATTGCAATCCTAGTCAAGAAAGAGCTGGAAGCTAAGGGAATAACCTGGGATGCATTCTTGAAAGCATTTCGGGAGAGAAGTTCAGGGGAGTCAATTGGAAAAAGTGCAGGCAAGAAAAAGAAAGCTCAGATGAAAAGTAAAGACAAAAAGAAAATTGTTGAAGAAACCCCATCCTTAGTGAAAAGAAGAATGACCATGACCTTGATGAGGAGAAGGACTGTCTCTTCGTGGACAAGTTTCACTCAATTTATCTCCCCAATCTCGATTGATGATACACCCCAAGCTTCACCTAGAGATAATAACCTCTTGGTTCTTGCAGCTGCAGTAGCCCACACAGTGGGGAATGAAGAAGATGCATAAAAGAAAGATGACATACTCTTGTCAACCTTCATTAATAGCTTAAAGAAGAATAAAATGACAATAAGTGTAAGTAAAGACCTGATAGAAGGTCAGTTAGATGACGAGGTGTAGCACCAAGAAGCCCTCGATAGTTTTGATGAATAGGGTATTGAAGCCCCTGACGAATTGAAGGAACAAGGTACTGCAGCCTGTGATGAATTGAAGGAAAAGGGTACTAAAACCCTTGATGAATTGAATAAACAGGGTACTGAAGCCCCTACTGAGTTGGATGTACAGGGCATTAAAACTCCTAATGAGTTAAACGCACAGGAGGATGAAACCCTCGGTGACATAGAAGCCCCTGATGCTGAAACCCTTGGTGATATTATGATGCAGATGCTGGATGGGCAATATGACTTTGATCTTGGCAACGACAGTACATCTTTTGAATTAGTTGCAGCGAAAGTGCTCGTAGCAGATGAGTTGGAAACAAAGACCTCTACCCTCTATCTGATTAACCAAATAGTAGAGCTCGAGCAGCAAATTCATGACTTGGAAGCACTAAACCAAGACATGAAGGACGAGACTTGGCAGAAGCAAGGTGAGATAGAGTTAGAAGAAGAGGTCAAAGAGCATAAATGACGAGTGAAGATATGGAAGTTTCGAGCTTCTAAATGCTACAAGCACCTCAATAAGGTGACTAAACAACTTAAGAAAACTCGAGGAAATAAGACGAAGGTAGTGAAGGAAGGAATCAGTATCCAGGTGCAGGATTGAAAAATGAATTCCTACGTTGAAGATTTTTGTAGCAGGTAAAGGTTGTGTGAGGAAACACAACAGCTTATGGATGGGAGGATGTTGGTAGGCCAAAATGCCCCATTTTTATCCCCTTCCTATCGCAAACCACAACCGTTAACCTCTTTTTTTCTACATAAACCTCCTCATTCCTAAACTAGTCCAAAAATATTATCTATTCCTACATAAACTTCATATTTCATGTTTAAGGTTTATTAAGTGCTTAATTAATCATTTTAAGTAGATTTCCTACCTTTAAATATTTCTTGTAACTTATATTTACTTTCCTAAAGTATTTGATAAAGCTAAAGTATTAATCATTAAGCTAGCTTGATCTAGTGAAGGAACATTCCTACACTGCCAACAACTATCCATTTCGTGATCTTCGTAATATTTGATCACTCCACGCGGGCATCTTGGTCCACATCATCCAGTTTAGTTGTAGTTATCTGGAGTTGAAATTAAAGTGGAGAACAATCAGGGATATGGCCGAAGATCAGTCTACGACCACGAATAATTCGCACTTTATTATATCCATCGGCTTAAGTTGTAATTTTGTTTGTTATTTTTGTTTCAATTGAAAGGATTGATTTGGAACGACTATAATTTTTTGTTACGGCCATAGGCCAAAGGGTTGTATAAAATGTATATTTTAAATAGAACTATCTAGCAAGTGATAGCAATAGCAAATAATTGTAATTTCTGGTTTATTTTTAATTTCGTTGTCGCCCTCATTCTGGACTGGACTTGAAATCTCATGTAAACTTGTTGATGGAAATTAATACAAGGAGCTGCACCATGGCTTTTTCATTCTGCGTCTAATTCTTCATCGATGGATCAATAACGTGCTAAAGGTTTTCATTTCCTAAAATGGGAAATGAGCTAGTTGGCTAGGGCCTAGCCAACCTAGCTCGTTTACCCTCTTGCTTGTTACCTTAAAAGGTGTGTTAACTTTATTCATTTACAGTAGTGTGATTTGAATCTCGAATTTTGTGCTTGCCTATGAATTCTGATTTATTCCATTAAGTAGTCAAGTGTGAACAGATCCGTTGTGTGGAAGTTAAATTAAATCATTTCATGTAATTTCTTTGTTGGTTTTCTTTTGCTTGGATCATGAATATGAGATCCGTCCTACACTAATGCATGCAAGATCTCGCACTCTAGTTCGCTAGTTTGTTTACAGCAAATGTTTCATTCTTTTCCTTTTACATGATTTAATCTATTTCTGAAAAGAAAGTGTTTGTCTCTAATACTGAAAGTTGAATCCTTAAAGATTAAATATTGCTTCAAGAAATAGAAGAGAACGTTGTTTCATATCTCAATTTGTATTTACACTTCACAATTTAAAGATAAAGACTAGAAGTAATCTGGAATATTACAATGAACCGTTTTGAGTTATATTTGTTTACATGCAAAACTCCTCTGACTGAAGAACGTTTGCTTTACTTTCGAAGATTTTTTTTATCTTAAGAGTTTCTTTCTATTTGTAAGATTCAGTCGATTAAAGCATTCTTTTTGTGTGAAAGATTATTTCATATTTTACTCGCACCTGCAATTCCTTTCATAGTTAACATGCTCTTTTATCTTCCCAAAAGAAACTTGGAATATTTGGTGTACGAAACTTTATTTTGGTAGAAAGACTGGTGTCTTGCTACAGGAACAGAATTTCTCCAAGTCTTGAGGCTTAGGGCCCTTACAGAAAATATAAGTCTTCAGTATAAGTACAAGTTATACTTCTCACATAAGTTATGTACCTGCACTAGTACAAGCAAATTGCAAGAATACAGGAACAACCGCTTAGTATGAGAAGGAAAATCATTGAGAAGGCAGATCTTTTCAAGGGACCACTTGTCAAATTGACAACACCTGTATTGAGGATAGACATAGATTTTGACTTCAATGATTAAGATAGTTACAATAGTGTGAAAGTTCATTTATTTGGTTTCTTCGCAAATGCATTCTTTTACATTCCAACGCTAGAATTACTTTGGTGTTAATTGCCTTTGAGAATTTTTTATTTAATCCTCCAAAGTTTCAATTGAGGTGTAAGAATAGGAATATGAAAAGTTCATACCACTTCTGGCATTACCTATGCTTCGTCTCTAAGTTTACGAAACCCCCGGGTTGACAATTAAGTGTTGAAGGAGCTTTTTGAATTGCAATTCCTGCACCAAACATTTTGGATGTTAGTAGGCCAAAATGTCCCATTTTTATCCCATTCCTATCACAACACCACAAACATTAACCTCCTTTTTTCTACATAAACCTTGTCATTCCTGCACTAGTCCAAGAATACTCTCTCTTCCTACATAAACTTCATATTTCATGTTTAAGGTTTATTAAGTGCTTAATTAATCATTTTAAGTTGATTTCGTGCCTCTAAATATTTCTTGTAACTTAGATTTATTTTCCTAAAGTATTTGATAAAGATAAATTATTAATCATTATGCTAGCTTGATCTAGTGCAGGAAAATTCCTGCACTGCAGACAACTATCCATTTCGTGATCTCTGTAACATTTGATCATTCCACCGGGAATCTTGGTCCACATCATCCAGTTTAGTTGCGGTTATCTAGAGTTGAAATTAAAAAGCAGAGGACAATTAGGGATATGGTCGAAGATCAGTCTACGGCCACAAATAGTTCACACTTTATTATAGCCATCGACTTAAGCTGTAATTTTGTTTGTTATTTTTGTTTCAGCCGAAAGGCTTGATTTGGAAAAACTATAATTTTTGGTTACTGCCGCAGGCTGAAGGGCTGTATAAAATGTAGATTTTAGATAGAACTAGCTAGAAAGCAATAGTGATAACAGATCCTTGTAATTTCTGGTTTATTTGTAATTTCATTGTTTCCCTCGTTCTGGGTTGGACTTGAACTCCCATGTAAATTTGTTGATCGAAATTAATACAAGGAATTGCGCCATGGATTTTTTCATTCGCATGTAATTCTTCATTGATGTATCGATAACGTGCTGAAGGTTTTTGTTTCCTAAAATGAGAAACACGTTGGTTGCCTATGGGCCAGCCAATCCAGCTCGTTTACCCTGTACTTGTTATCTTAAAAGGTGTGTTAACTTTATTCATTTACAATAGTGTTATTTGAATCTCAAATTTTGTGCTTGCCTATTGTTAGAGTCGGCATAGTCATACCTCCGTCAGAGATCAAAAACTCTTTATTGCATTTCATTTCTAGGTGTCTCACTCTCTTCAATCACCTACATTCCATTTAGGAGCATCGATCCTCTGACGGAAGGGTCTTGTCCCCATATTTCACTCCTGTCATTCACCTGTTGGTTGATGTTTGTTCATAAAAAAAAGCATATGCAGTGTTCTTTTCATCAAAGTTGCAAAAGTTGTCTTTAGGGTTTTAGTGTCAAGTAGGTCTAGGGTTTCATTAGGGTTTTGTCAATAAATGTGTCAAAGTGTCCAATAATTACCAACAGGCCATGAGGATAAATTTCATTGACAAGTATCCAAAAATGTGTTTTTCCTCAAAACTCTGTTTTGAGGAAAAAACAGAGTATTTAGCCCTATTTGTACAAAATCATGTAAGTTTTGTTCTCTTCATTGTAAATTCCTTCACCTGCACCCTGGTTCCTTTCCTTAGCCTAAGAAACTCCAAACCCCTGCAAAGACAAGCCAAGCTCGGGTCATTTTGCTCATTACAAAGTGAAAAAGCAGTGAAAAGGGTCCAAAACAGAGGCTGAAATAAAAGTTATTTGCAAAAACATTGTAAAAGTGGGTTTCATGAGCTATAATCTTAAAAGCTCTTTGATTATAAGCAATTCCTTCATTTGATGAGCTCATTTGTTAAAGAGAAGCAAGGTAGAGTAAATTTGGTGAACAAGTGAGAAATTGAGTGGAACTGGGAGAGGATTGGTCGGCGCGACACATTGAGCAGGAGGCGTGGCACATTGGGGAGGTGCGACGCACTGGGAGCGAATGCACAGTGCATTTTTACATAGGCACGATGCACTGGGAAGGCATGACACATACAGTTAAAGCCTGAAACTACTAACCTTTGCTCCAAATTGCCAAGAAATCGCATGAAATTGTTAGGTAGAGCCTCCATCATTGCATTTCATTCAAGTTTGTGCTATGATATGGTGATTGATGAATGGTGATGGTCTAAACACATAATCAAACCCTACCATGTCAAAGCTCTCACATAAAAATGGCTGCCTAGGGTTTTAACAACTATTTTCCACCAAGTTTATCCTCTTTCCATTATTCTATTTTCTTTGATGCCTTAGATATTGCTATTGGCGGAGCTTTAGGACATACTCTTGTCAACCTTCATTAATAGCTTAAAGAAGAATAAGATGACATACTCTTGTCAACCTTCATTAATAGCTTAAAGAAGAATAAAATGACAATAAGTGTAAGTAAAGACCTGACAGAAGGTCAGTTAGATGACGAGGCGTAGCACCAAGAAGCCCTCGATAGTTTTGATGAGTAGGGTATTGAAGCCCCTGACGAATTGAAGGAACAAGGTACTGCAGCCCATGATGAATTGAAGGAAAAGGGTACTAAAACCCTTGATGAATTGAATAAACAGGCTACTGAAGCCCCTACTGAGTTGGATGTACAAGGCATTAAAACTCCTAATGAGTTAAATGCACAGGAGGATGAAACCCTCGGTGACATAGAAGCCCCTGATGCTGAAACCCTTGGTGATATTATGATGCAGATGCTGGATGGGCAAGATGACTTTGATCTTGGCAACGACAGTACATGTTTTGAATTAGTTGCAGTGAAAGTGCTCGCAGCAGATGTGTTGGAAACAAATACCTCTACCCTCTATCTGATTAACCAAATAGTAGAGCTCGAGCAACAAATTCATGACTTGGAAGCACTAAACCAAGACATGAAGGACGAGACTTGGCAGAGGCAAGGTGAGATAGAGTTAGAAGAAGAGGTCAAAGAGCATAAATGACGAGTGAAGATATGGAAGTTTCAAGCTTCTAAATGCTACAAGCACCTCAATAAGGTGACTAAATAACTTAAGAAAACTCGAGGAAATAAGACGAAGGTAGTGAAGGCAGGAATCAGTATCCAGGTGCAGGATTGAAAAATGAATTCCTACGTTGAAGATTTTTGTAGCAGGTAAAGGTTGTGTGAGGAAACACAACAGCTTATGGATGGGAGGATGTTGGTAGGCCAAAATGCCCCATTTTTATCCCCTTCCTATCGCAAACCACAACCGTTAACCTCTTTTTTTCTACATAAACATCCTCATTCCTAAACTAGTCCAAGAATACTATCTATTCCTACATAAACTTCATATTTCATGTTTAAGGTTTATTAAGTGCTTAATTAATCATTTTAAGTAGATTTCCTACCTTTAAATATTTCTTGTAACTTATATTTACTTTCCTAAAGTATTTGATAAAGCTAAATTATTAATCATTATGCTAGCTTGATCTAGTGAAGGAACATTCCTACACTGCCAACAACTATCCATTTCGTGATCTTCGTAATAGTTGATCACTCCACGCGGGCATCTTGGTCCACATCATCCAGTTTAGTTGTAGTTATCTGGAGTTGAAATTAAAGTGGAGAAAAATCAGGGATATGGCCGAAGATCAGTCTACGACCACGAATAGTTCGCACTTTATTATATCCATCGGCTTAAGTTGTAATTTTGTTTGTTATTTTTGTTTCAACCGAAAGGATTGATTTGGAACGACTATAATTTTTGGTTACGGCCATAGGCCAAAGGGTTGTATAAAATGTATATTTTAAATAGAACTATCTAGCAAGTGATAGCAATAGCAAATAATTGTAATTTCTGGTTTATTTTTAATTTCGTTGTCGCCCTAATTCTGGACTGGACTTGAAATCTCATGTAAACTTGTTGATGGAAATTAATACAAGGAGCTGCACCATGGCTTTTTCATTCTGCGTCTAATTCTTCATTGATGGATCAATAACGTGCTAAAGGTTTTCATTTCCTAAAACGGGAAATGAGCTAGTTGGCTAGGGCCTATCCAACCTAGCTCGTTTACCCTCTTGCTTGTTATCTTAAAAGGTGTGTTAACTTTATTCATTTACAGTAGTGTGATTTGAATCTCGAATTTTGTGCTTGCCTATGAATTCTGATTTATTCCATTAAGTAGTCAAGTGTCAACGGATCCGTTATGTGGAAGTTAAAATAAATCATTTCATGTAATTTCTTTGTTGGTTTTCTTTTGCTTGGATCATGAAGATGAGATCCGTCCTACACTAATGCATGCAAGATCTCGCACTCTAGTTCGCTAGTTTGTTTACAGCAAATGTTTCATTCTTTTCCTTTTACACGATTTAATCTATTTCTGAAAAGAAAGTGTTTGTCTCTAATACTGAAAGTTGAATCCTTAAAGATTAAATATTACTTCAAGAAATAGAAGAGAACGTTGTTTCATATCTCAATTTGTATTTACACTTCACAATTTAAAGATAAAGACTAGAAGTAATCTGGAATATTACAATGAACCGTTTTGAGTTATATTTGTTTACATGCAAAACTCCTCTGACTGAAGAAAGTTTGCTTTACTTTCGAAGATTTTTTTTATCTTAAGAGTTTCTTTCTATTTGTAAGATTCAGTCGATTAAAGCATTCTTTTTGTGTGAAAGATTATTTCAGATTTTACTCGCACCTGCAATTCCTTTCATAGTTAACATGCTCTTTTATCTTCCCAAAAGAAACTTGGAATATTTGGTGTACGAAACTTTATTTTGGTAGAAAGACTGGTGTCTTGCTACAGGAACAGAAGTTCTCCAAGTCTTGAGGCTTAGGGCCCCTACAGAAAATATAAGTCTTCAGTATAAGTACAAGTTATACTTCTCACATAAGTTATGTACCTGCACTAGTACAAGCAAATTGCAAGAATACAGGAACAACCGCTTAGTATGAGAAGGAAAATCATTGAGAAGGCAGATCTTTTCAAGGGACCACTTGTCAAATTGACAACACCTGTATTGAGGATAGACATAGATTTTGACTTCAATGATTAAGATAGTTACAATAGTGTGAAATTTCATTTATTTGGTTTCTTCGCAAATTCATTCTTTTACATTCCAGTGCTAGAATTACTTTGGTGTTAATTGCCTTTGAGAATTTTTTATTTAATCCTCCAAAGTTTCAATTGAGGTGTAAGAATAGGAATATGAAAAGTTCATACCACTTCTGGCATTACCTATGCTTCGTCTCTAAGTTTACGAAACCCCCAGGTTGACAATTAAGTGTTGAAGGAGCTTTTTGAATTGCAATTCCTGCACCAAACATTTTGGATGTTAGTAGGCCAAAATGTCCCATTTTTATCCCATTCCTATCACAAAACCACAAACATTAACCTCTTTTTTTCTACATAAACCTTGTCATTCCTGCACTAGTCCAAGAATACTCTCTCTTCCTACATAAACTTCATATTTCATGTTTAAGGTTTATTAAGTGCTTAATTAATCATTTTAAGTTGATTTCGTGCCTCTAAATATTTCTTGTAACTTATATTTATTTTCCTAAAGTATTTGATAAAGATAAAGTATTAATCATTATGCTAGCTTGATCTAGTGCAGGAAAATTCCTGCACTGTAGACAACTATCCATTTCGTGATCTCTGTAACATTTGATCATTCCACGGGGAATCTTGGTCCACATCATCCAGTTTAGTTGCAGTTATCTAGAGTTGAAATTAAAAAGCAGAGGACAATTAGGGATATGGTCGAAGATCAGTCTACGGCCACAAATAGTTCACACTTTATTATAGCCATCGACTTAAGCTGTAATTTTGTTTGTTATTTTTGTTTCAGCCGAAAGGCTTGATTTGGAAAAACTATAATTTTTGGTTACTGCCGCAGGCTGAAGGGCTGTATAAAATGTAGATTTTAGATAGAACTAGCTAGAAAGCAATAGTGATAATAGATCCTTGTAATTTCTGGTTTATTTGTAATTTCATTGTTGCCCTCGTTCTGGGTTGGACTTGAACTCCCATGTAAATTTGTTGATCGAAATTAATACAAGGAATTGCGCCATGGATTTTTTCATTCGCATGTAATTCTTCATTGATGTATCGATAACGTGCTGAAGGTTTTTGTTTCCTAAAATGAGAAACGCGTTGGTTGGCTATGGGCCAGCCAATCCAGCTCGTTTACCCTCTTACTTGTTATCTTAAAAGGTGTGTTAACTTTATTCATTTACAATAGTGTTATTTGAATCTCAAATTTTGTGCTTGCCTATTGTTAGAGTCGGCATAGTCATACCTCCGTCAGAGATCAAAAACTCTTTATTGCATTTCATTTCTAGGTGTCTCACTCTGTTCAATCACCTACATTCCTTTTAGGAGCATCGATCCTCTGACGGAAGGGTCTTGTCCCCATATTTCACTCCTGTCATTCACCTGTTGGTTGATGTCTGTTCATAAAAAAAAGCATATGCAGTGTTCTTTTCATCAAAGTTGCAAAAGTTGTCTTTAGGGTTTTAGTGTCAAGTAGGTCTAGGGTTTCATTAGGGTTTTGTCAATAAAT
The DNA here is from genome assembly GCA_000404065.3 of Pinus taeda. Lineage (NCBI taxonomy): Eukaryota > Viridiplantae > Streptophyta > Pinopsida > Pinales > Pinaceae > Pinus > Pinus taeda. Next base: position 47,537 of record APFE030608778.1, on the reverse strand, counting down.
GTGTCAAAGTGTCCAATAATTACCAACAGGCCATGAGGATAAATTTCATTGACAAGTATCCAAAAATGTGTTTTTCCTCAAAACTCTGTTTTGAGGAAAAAACAGAGTATTTAGCCCTATTTGTACAAAATCATGTAATTTTTGTTCTCTTCATTGTAAATTCCTTCACCTGCACCTTGGTTCCTTTCCTTAGCCTAAGAAACTCCAAACCCCTGCAAAGACAAGCCAAGCTCGGGTCATTTTGCTCATTACAAAGTGAAAAAGCAGTGAAAAGGGTCCAAAACAGAGGTTGAAATAAAAGTTATTTGCAAAAACATTGTAAAAGTGGGTTTCATGAGCTATAATCTTAAAAGCTCTTTGATTATAAGCAATTCCTTAATTTGATGAGCTCATTTGTTAAAGAGAAGCAAGGTAGAGTAAATTTGGTGAACAAGTGCGAAATTGAGTGGAACTGGGAGAGGATTGGTCGGCGCGGCACATTGAGCAGGAGGCGCGGCGCATTGGGGAGGTGCGGCGCACTGGGAGCGAATGCACAGTGCATTTTTACATAGGCACGATGCACTGGGAAGGCACGACGCATACAGTTAAAGCCTGAAACTACTAACCTTTGCTCCAAATTGCCAAGAAATCGCATGAAATTGCTAGGTAGAGCCTCCATCATTGCATTTCATTCAAGTTTGTGCTATGATATGGTGAGTGATGAATGGTGATGGTCTAAACACATAATCAAACCCTACCATGTCAAAGCTCTCACATAAAAATGGCTGCCTAGGGTTTTAACAACTATTTTCCACCAAGTTTATCCTCTTTCCATTATTCTATTTTCTACCTTATTCCTTTTGTCCCTGATTTCATTGTTCCCTACCCCCTAAAATAACTAAACCCCTATCCCAAATTCCCTTTCCCAAATTTTCAAATCCAAAACCCCTAAACCCTAATCCTATACATAAAATCTCAAACCCTCCCATATTTCTTTAATTAAGTCTATCCCAACATTCCCAAATTCCCACTGTTTTTCCCCTCTCCTAACAGTCCCTTGTTTCACTATTTTCCCCTTGGTGGCAGAGGTTAAGCACATCACTAAAGGGCAATCCAAAACAGTTTCATTCACCAGCATCTATTTCTTCAAGGCAAGTTGTATAGCAGTAGTTATGCCATCCGGTCATTCATCCGATTATGAAGTGGAGACCCGAAGTGACTCACCCATGGAGGGACATGCACTCCGGAGGCCTCATAAAGGTGGCAGACATATTAGAGAAGAACCAACCACCCTTACTGAATTGCAGGCTTGCCCTCTCGCCATCTCTTGTTTCCAGTTTCAGTCATGTTATGAGTTTTGTGAGAAGGTTTCTAATGTTCAATTTCATCATGAGTTGGCTCGCTTGTTTGTACTGCATTTACATGGTGATCAAATTACTTTGGCTGGTGTCACCTTCATACTTACACCAGGATCTATCTCATTAGCAACAGGCATACCTAACATTGGAGAGCCATGGAACACGAGGCAGAAGATTGAACGGTAGCATTATGAGCCATATATTAAACCTGGTTTCTTGAGGCAGCTCAAGAGAGTGTTTCCTTTCCAGTATCTCAAAGATGAATATGCTCCACTAATGAAATTAATCATGAAGTATTTCAGCTGTGAAGGCTGGTTCTCCCGTTTATATGCTTATCACATCAGGTTGCTCATGCATTTCACCCGGGTACGGATGATGAACATTCCTTACTTCATATGCCGAAACATAGAGAGGATGACCACCCGTGTGCAACACAAGACCCCTCAGCAGCAGTTCAACAATATTTGTCATTTTTCTCTCATCAAAATTTTGGTGGTTCATCAGCTTGGATTACAGGGCATCACTTGGGATGATTTCATCTCTTGTGAGTTTTTCAGAGTTTCACAGGGACCTTCAGAGGCTGGGCATGAGTCAAGTGGACCTTCTCATCAGCATGAAGGCCATGATCTACACACTGCTACTATACCGGTCATTACTTATCAGAAGGGCACCAGGCAGTTGTTCGCGGCAACAAAGCGAGTGTTATCTCCACCCGGTGTGGAAGGGGCCTCGCTTCCGACATCAGCACCATAGGTACAAGACAGAGGCAAGAGGCCAATACAGGATGAGGGGCCTTCAGGTGAGCGAGAGACTGACTTCATTCTCATTCAAGATGATGTTACAGACATGGGTCTGCAAAGTGCAAATCTTAGAGAGATCATCCAGGAGTAGCAGACAGAGATCAAAGCCTTGTCCCTTGACTTAGAGAAGGCTAAGTGGATTGTGAAATACTTGGAACAGAGGAACAAATAGCTTGAATATCAACAAGCACTCATGGAGTTACAAAACATCTGCGAGAATCGCCAAGATGCCCAAAGGAGGAGGATTGAGTTCACTTCATTGGAGCAAGAGATTAATGATGATCGGGAGTCTTGGCTCGAGAGAGTCAAAATCGACTTGGATAGACTGCTGGACAAGGCTGATAGGGATAAAGCATTGTTGAGACACATGGCTTTCCACTACATGGCACAGAACAAGGTTTGGAGGGCACGAATAAGGAATCTAAAGGCAAAATTGAAGAAGGCAACCAAGAAGCAAAAGAGGCAAAAGGAGCATGATCGTCTTTAGATATTGGCCGAAGCCTCTTTAGCCCAGCATGACACTTGATAGAGAAGTTCCAGCCAAAATTTCAAGAAATTTGGAACAATTTTTGCATTTTTGAAAATTTTTTCACTGAAAAACAGGTTTTGCCTCCCTATGCGTCGTGCCACGTGGGGCGCGCTTTTTCTAGAGAGCTCCAAATCCAAAAAACTTTACATTTATAGATTTGGCATGAAAATTTATGGTTTTTGGTACATGGCCAAGAAATTTGGGCAGGTTTTGAGTCCTAAAGAGGTCAAAAACACTCAAAACATGACCTCTCTGCCCCTATTTTGACACACAGGAAGCAGTCCTGGGAGATTTGATTTTTGGAAGGGAAAATTGACACTGACTTGAAACATTCCACTTGAGTTGGAAATTTGACAGGCAGGGCTTTCCAACGAGCTATCATGAGCTCAATTTGGACTTCAGGAAGTGCCTCAAATTCAGCCACAAAGTGGCACGACGCATAGAGAATCAGGCGCGACGCATAGAGGATTTTTGCCTATTTTGTTCACTGTACAGCTCAGAAATCCGCCCAGTTTTGACTAGTTTCACTTTTTGATGTAATTATTGATCTACCATGATTTACTTTGAGGACCATGATGTAATATTGGCCCATTTTTACTTGTTCTAGAGGATTCATTCACTAAAAAGTGAAAATTTAATGAATGAATCAGTTTCATACCTTATAGAGGCAAGTTGTTTGATTGCCTAGATTTCAGTGCTTTGTTTAGAATTGGTTGAAAAAGCTCCTAGAATGATGAGCTCGACCCCTAGAGGCATGGGAATGGTTTAGGATGGTCTATATCATGTATTTTCTGAGTCATTTTCAGGGTTGGACACTTGGGATTGCTTGGCACTCCATTGTACATTTGATCTCTGCATTTTTGGCTAAGGAAAGACCAGGGTTTTGCAGCACTTGTTGGGATCCATGTGGCTTTTTGTTTTGATGATGTTTTTCTCTATGTAATTTTAAGTTCAATGATGTTTATGTGTATCATTTTCCCTTATCTTTTCTTCTGAAATTAAACAAATGAGTGATTAAGGTAGAATCCATTAGAATGCTATGCTCTGCCTTGAAATTTTGTTTAATTTTACAAGTTTTCTTCTGTTTGAGGAGGACTCTTGAGACTTTCTTGCCCTCCTTGGCTCCTCACCGGTCTGATCCATCCATTCATTCAAATCTAAATCATCAAAATGATTTCCTTCCTTTCCCCAATCAGAACTCTGCAAAAACTAGGAATCATCCCTGGATCAAATTTGCCTTTCCCTTTTTCCAACACAAAACCCCCAAAAAACTCAAATTAAATCCTTGCACTTCATACCTAGCCTAAGATTAGCAACTATTTCAGTCATCTCAAGCCCCATCTTTTATCCTTTGTTGAGATTGACCCGGAGAGATCCCTCTCCTGCGTGGTTTGATGTGGACCTAGAATCTTACCTTTTTAGCTTGAGGTAAATCTAGGCTCTAACACCTATGAATTCTGATTTATTCCATTAAGTAGTCAAGTGTGAACGAATCTGTTGTGTGGAAGTTAAATTAAATCATTACATATAATTTCTTTTTTGGTTTGATTTCACTTGGATCATGTAGATGAGATCCTTCCTGCATTAATGCATGCAAGATCTTGCACTCTGGTTCACTAGTTCATTTAGAGTGAATGTTTCATTCATTTCCTTTTACATGCTTTAATCTATTTTGGCAAAGCAAGTGTTTGTCTCTAATACTGAAATTTGAATCCTTAAAGATTAAAGATAACTTCAGGAAGTAGAAGATAACATTGTTGCATATCTCGATTTGTATTTTCAGTTCACAATTTAAGGAAAAAGACTAGAAGTAATTTGGAATATTACAGTGAATCGTTTCGAGTTATATTTGTTTACATGCAAAACTGCTTTGACTGAAGAAAGTTTGCTTTACTTTTGAATATTTTTTTAATCTTAAGAGTTTCTTTCTATTTGTAAGATTCAGTCGATTAAAGCATTCTTTTCGTGTGCAAGAATATTTCAGACTCTACTCGCACTCGTAATTCCTTTCATAGTTAACATTCTCTTTTATCTTCCCAAAAGAAACTGGGAATATTTGGTGTAGGAAATTCTATTATAGTACAAGGACTGGTGTCTTGCTATGAGAACAGAAGTGCTCCAAGTCTTGAGGCTTAGAGCCCCTATAGAAAATATAAGTCTTCAGTATAAGTACAAGTTATACTTCTCACATAAGTTCTGTCCCTACACTAGTGCAAGCAGATTGCAAGAATATAGGAATGACCGCTTAGTGTGAGAAGGAAAATCATTGAGAAGGAAAATCTTTTCAAGGGCCCACTTGTTAAATTTCCAACACCTGTACTGAGGATAGACACAAAGTTTCACTTCAGCGATTAAGATTGTTACAGGAGTGTGAAAGTTCGTTTATTTGGTTTCTTCACAATTGCATCCTTTTACATTCTAGCACTAGAATTACTGTGGTGTTAATTGCCTTTGAGAATTTTCTATTTAATTCTGTAAAATTTAAATTGAGAAGTGAAAATAGGAATAGAAAAAGTTCATACCACTTCTGAAAATATCTGTGCTTCGTCTCTAAGCTTACGAAACCCTCGTGTTGACAATTAAGTGTTGAAGGAGCTTACTTAATTGCAATTCCTGCACCCAACAATTTTCATTCGATGAAGGATAAACTAATGAATGAAGAGAGACAACCAAATAATGCATCAAACAAGAAAAAATGCATCAAAACACAACTCTTTATCTTTCCAATGAAAAATGTAAAAATGAAATGTAATATTTCACTTTCACTAACAAATGCAATGCCAAAATGCAACCCTATGAGAAACGAAAATCACATTCCTTTCACTAATATGCACTAATCTTATGTTCTTTTCCTTTCACTTTGATTCAACAATGCAAACTAATGTAATGAGAAAAGGAAAATGCAATCTAACACAATGGAAATGAAAATTCCATTCAGTTATGGTTTCGAATGCAAAACGTTCCAAAAATACTTAAATGAAGAAATCTTTCACTTTTCTTTTTGAAACAAAGAAATCAAAACAAGCATTCACTTTCATTCCTACCAATAGAAAACAACTGTAATCTATGCTTGACAATGGAGAAAGAGAAATCTTCAAAGCATCAATATGACTCATTACTAATGAAAATAACTTCACAACAATAAATGAAAATAAACTTGAAAATGATGTCCTGACTATAGCAAGACTCTTGAATGGAAGCAATCATTCTCAAAGAGATGGACCAAGAAATGAGTGAACGGTGACCTATAAACCCTAGAATCCCTAGAAAGAAAATAGGCTTCAAACACACATCAACAAAGCTAAGAGACAATGGCAATCACACAAGGATAGTAATCAAGACAAACGCACCGCAATTACACTGGGAAATCATTGACAGAGGTCAAACAACATTTAAAACAAGAAGAAACCCTAATTTTCTTCTATCCTCTGGGATCAATGCACCTGTTAAAGGAAAAATGGTGATGAAGGGAATATCAACGTGAATGTAATTCAAAAATCAGTGTTGATAGAACTTCTTTCAGAGTGGAAAACATGTTGGGTGTGAAAAATAAGGGAAAATAAAAAAAAACTTCAAGTTCACAACAGACTAAATTTCTTAGCAAATAACTAGTGATTGAAAATAGCTACATTGATGCACACAAGCCAAGAAATTGATGGTTGGTTAAACTCATCATAGAACCTTATGAAAGGAATGGATGGAAAGGGTTATACTTCCCCATTCGAGTTGTCATTTTGTTGTCCAGGTAAATCCTCTTTGCAGACAAAGACGATCCCTCTAGCCCAATGAGTGGGACTAGAAACCTACGTGACAATCTACAACACACTTTCCTAAATTACAATCTAAATGAGAGAAGAGGAAGATGACCTACCTCGTTCTCATGCTATAACGTACTCCTTTGTTGAAGACCTTGAATCGCTTGCACCTCAGGCTCAGTTTTACTGCTCACAACATTTGAATTCCTGCACAAGTGATCAAAGACACGACGAAGCATACAAGTACAACTAGAATAATCGAAAGTAATCCACTTAACATATCAAGGAGCTGTTGGCATTATGGCACAGGTTTGGAGCTATGGCACAGGTGTTTTCCTTGATGGCAACTCAACTTGGTGACAGATCTCAGTTCAGGCGCCCAGAAGGAAGAAAAAGTCATATACACAGGTTCATCTAGATGAAGACGCGTATACACGTGGGTTATACGTTACAAAAGTGCGTATATGTTGGGGAACTTACTTTTGGTCCATGGTGGTTAGTTCTTGGGATTTGAACTTGTTGTTTTGGACCATGGCGTCTCGTTAGATGTGTTGATCCCTAGTTTTTGGGTTCATGGTATTGAAATGTTATGGTTTTGGACCATGGTATTGTGGAAGGCCTAAGACTATAAAAGAGGAAGGAGATCTTGTGGCAGAAGATGATCTGAATTATTATTGAATATCTGATAAAGGGCTAGAACTGGTATATTGGTAATTGGGTTATGATGCAGATCTGGATCTAAATGAAGGAGGAACCTTAGCGCAAAAGGGATAAGTTCTATTCATGGGTCATAATCTTTAAGCTTGAATGATAGTATCTTTGTATGATTTTGATCTGCTATATGTGGTGCTTGCTTGATCTATAAGTATGATAATCTGGGTTAATTAGTGATTGAATATCTGAAAGAGTGAATTATCCTTTATAGATCTGTACGCAGGTTCAGTGAAGCGAAGGTGCATATACATGCAGGTTCAATAAAGTCAAGACGCGTATACGCAGGTTGTTCCATAAGCAGAAGCGTATGCACGCTAGTTTCGGGCTGTTGAAATAGCGTATTTACTCTAAGCTGTGATCTAGCTGCCTCTGTCTATTGCTGTTGTGTTCTGGGTTCTCTTTTCTGGTGTGTGGTTTTTGGTACTGTGTTTTGGGTAGAGCTGTCAGAGAAGTATCTACTTGATTCATATCTAATTGGTGAAAAGGAGATTGGTTGATGGAGAAATTCTTGATGATTGATTGATGTTCATGGATCCAGTCTGAAAATTTATGAAACGTGGTCCCTGGAAGAAAGAGAAGGTTGTAGCCTTCGGTAGGCCAGCACCTACATACTTGTATCTTAGCTAGAACAAGAGCTAAAGGGGGTTGTAGCTCCCTTCCAGGAGAAGCTGGAGAACGAGAGAGAGTTGTAGCTCTCTGCAGGTTGCAGCCTGCGTACTGGTAAAGAACTGCACCAATACATTGTAAAAGAAGTTTCTAATTAAAGAAACATAGAGACGAATTGCAGCAGGTGTTTTTCACCCACATTGGGTTTCCACCTTATATCTTGTGTTCTTGTGTGTGATTGTCTTTCTTCTCTGCTTTACTATCTCTGGTTATTGTTTATTTGATTCTGCATCACAGATTAACAATCATCATCAAAAAGATAAAGTAAATTAAAAGTTTGCTTTGTATACGCGGGTTTCCTTCTGTATAATTGCGTATATACGCGGGTTTAACTAACTGAAGTAGCGTATACAATTTGTTTTTGAAAAAGGAATATTTGAATTGATAATACTGATTCATCCCCCCTCTCAGTATTATTTCCAACAATTGGTATCAGAGCAGGTCCTTCTGAAGAAGCTTGATCGCTTGAAGGAAGATATTTCATCATGAGCAACTACGAGAGGGAAGCATCAATCAGACCACCGGTTTTTGATGGAACAAACTTCATATACTGGAAGGTTAGAGTTAATTCCTATCTTCAATCTCTGGGTACTGAAGTCTCGGATATCATAGATACAGGGTATACTTTTCCATCATCAACTCCCACAGATCTGGCTGAGAAGAAGAAATATGAAATGAATGCAAAGGCGGTCAATACTCTATTGGGATGTCTATCACAGTTTGAATTTGTCAAAGTCATGCAATATAAATCCGCTAAGGAAATATGGGACAAGATTGTTCTGAGCTATGAAGGAGATGATCAGGTAAAATGAGAAAAACTTCAAACCCTCAGAATTCAGTATGAAAATCTCAGAATGTACAATTATGAAAGTGTGGCTAACTACTTTCTTCGTGTAGATGAGATTGTTAATTGTATGAAAAATTTGGGTGAAGAAGTAAAAGAGGTTGTTGTGGTTGAAAAAGTTCTAAGATCTTTGTCCCCTAGGTTTGAATCTAAAGTTTCTATAATAGAAGAAAAGGAGAATCTTCAAAACCTTAAAATGTCACAGTTGCATGGAATTCTAACTGCTTATGAAATGAGGAAAGGAGGACCATCAAATAGGAAAGAAGTTGTCTTCAAAGCTTCTGGCAAAGGAGACTACTATGAGTCTGGACACATATCAGAAGAAGAAGAAGAAGAACCGAATTTTGTCAAAAATCTTCAACGGGGCACTGGACGATTCCGAGGTAAGTTACCATTCAAATGTTTTGCTTTTGGAAGAATAGGTCACTATGTTGCCAAATGTCCTCACAAGGATAAGATTGACAAGGGGAAAGTACCTATTAGATGGAACAAGAAACATAATGCAAATAAGAAAAGATATTACACTCATGAAGATAGTGATGGACTCTCAAATAGCGATGAAGATGAACGAGGTAATCACTATAAACTTCTAATGGCCTTTGAAGATGATGATTACGTGGATGCTATAGATGTAGATGGATTTTATGAAGAGATTTCTAGACTCAAAATATGTTTAAAAGAAAATAATATGATCATTGAGACTCTACAATTTCAACTTGATGAAAAAGAAAAATCTCTTTAGAAGTTAGAATGTGAAATTTTTGGTCTTAGAAAAGAAATTGAGAAAACAAAGGCCCTTAATCTTAAATTTGTTAAAGGATCTAAAACTCTGGATGAGATTATCAGTGTACACCATTCCCCTCTAATCAAGACAGGTCTAGGGTATAATGGAGAAGCATCTCAAGCTTACACCTCCAAAAGTTATCTTGATGCAGCAAGAAGGAGTGAGCAAAGGCCTAATAGAAATCATCAGGTGAATCAGGGACAGTCTTCCTCAAGGACGAACAAAGACTATCAAGAAAATTGGGGGCATGCTACCGTAAGGACAAACAGAAATTACAACCAGCCACAGGTAAAATATTCCCAATTCTCTTCAAGAATGGATGGCAGTAGAAACTACAATCGGTTAGATGATAGTCGCAGGAATTTCTTCAATGGCCAATGTTTCTCTTGCCATAACTTTGGTCAGAAAGTAGCTCAATGTGTTTCCTATAAGACAATCATGACTAGAGAAGCTCAAAAACAAAAAAGTATGCCTGCAATCATGAAGAGGACCTATAACAACTTTTCCGCCCTTGAAAGTGAAATTGAATGTTCTATTTGTAATAATTTTGGTCATGAAGATTCTGAATGTAGGAGTAGGTTTTGGAAAACAACTCAGAAGGAACAAACCTCAAGTGCCAAAACATGGAGAATAAAGGAACCGCAACCAGAAAGATGTGGGATAGCTTTATATGTAGAAGGACAGGAAAATCAATGGTACATCGACAGCGGATGTTCAAAGCATATGACAGGTGATAAAGAAAAACTTGAATCATATACTGCTTGAGAAAAGGGAAAGAAATTTTCTTTTGGAAATGATACCCCTGCAGCCATAAAAGGAAAAGTCATTGCTCAGTTGAAAGAAAAGGTCAAAGATGGAAACGTTTTACATGTTGATGGCTTGAAGCATAATCTATTGAGTGTCAGTCAGATGTGTGATAATGGAATCGAGGTGATATTTCGATCAGATGGGTGTAGTGTTCGTGATCTTGATACGGGAGAAACTGTTATCAAAGGTAAAATAACTCCAAATAATCTATACATATGAAGAAGGAGAACAACAATGTTATTTGAGCAAGAATGATGAACACTGGTTATGGCACCGGAGATTGGGGCATCTAAGCTTTTCACAAATAAGGAAAGAATGCAAATACCAAGCAGTTTGTGGTCTTCCAGACATCAAAATTCCAGACATCACCATATGCAAATCATGTCAGTTTGGGAAGAAAACCAGAACTAACTTCCCTGAGAAGGAAGGATCAGCCAGCAGGCCTCTTGAGCTAGTTCATACAGATGTATGTGGTCCATTCAGGACAATGTCACCTCGAGGAGAAGAATATCTTATACTATTCATTGACGATTTCTCCAGGATGGTTTGGTTAGGACTTATGAAGCACAAGGACAAAGCATTCGAAAAATTAAAATCCTTCAAGGCCTTGGTTGAGAATGAATCAGATTACAAAATCAAGTGCCTCAGGTCAGATAGAGGGGGGGAGTTTACCTCAAATGAAATTTTCGATTTCTGTGAAGAACATGGAATAAGAAGGGAATTCTCCACAGCTAGGACTCCTCAGCAAAATGGAGTAGTGGAAAGGATGAACAAAACAGTCCAACAAATGGCTTGGGCTATGCTTGATGAATCTGGAACTCCCGCAACCTTCTGGGGTGAAGCTGCATATGTTGCGGTTGTTATTCTCAACAAAACAAATGTCCGAGTGAACAACACTCAAACTCCGCATGAGCTTTGGTATGGTAAGACTCCTTCGGTAAAGAATTTCAAAATATTTGGGAGAAAATGCTATATTAAGAATACTGATGAACAACTTGGCAAACTTCAACCTAGAGCAGATGAAGGCATTCTTCTTGGTTATTCTCCCTACAACAAAGCATATAAGTGTTATACTAAAAGACTTGGAAGAATTGTTGATAGCATTGATGTAGTGGTTGATGAAAAAGGATATATCCCTAGACAAGTAAATCATGATGATATCGAAGAGGATGAAGACTATTCTCCAAATCAGATTGATGATGAAGAAGAGACCCATGAAGAAGAAACCCATGAGGAGCAAGAGGAACAGATAAGGATAGAAGAAAAGACTCCTTCTAGGTATGTTCAAAAGAATCATCCAGAATCGCAAATTTTGGGGCAAAAGGAGGCTGGCATACAAACAAGAAGAACAATTGCAGAAGCTTCAAGCTATTTGGCATTACTCTCCTCCACTGAACCACAAAATGTAAGAGAAGCTTGCCAAGATGAATGTTGGGTCAAGGCAATGGATGAAGAACTTGAGCAGATTGAAAAGAACAACACTTGGGAGTTGGTTCCTAGACCAAAAGATAAGAATGTCATAGGGACAAAATGGATCTTCAAGAACAAGTTGAATGAAAATGGTGATGTTATTAGAAACAAGGCCAGACTTGTTTGTAATGGGTATGCTCAACAAGTTGGAATAGACTTTGAAGAAACTTTTGCTCCTGTTGCTAGACTTAAGGCCATCCGAATGTTCCTTGCTCTCTCAAGTTTTCAAAAGTTCAAAGTTTTTCAAATGGATGTGAAATCAGCCTTTCTGAATGGGGACGAAGAAGAAGAAGTGTACATTGAGCAACTAGATGGTTTCATCCTTGGGAATGATCCAAAACTTTTATGCAGACTAAAAAAGGCTCTCTATGGTCTTAAACGGGCTCCAAGGGCTTGGTACTATCGGTTGTACAGATATCTTCATCAACAAGGTTTTTCAAAAGGATCAACAGATAGTAATCTTTATATAAAAATTGAAAATGACAAATTGCTAATACTTGTTTTGTATGTAGATGATATTATCTTTGGCAGCAATGAGGAAGCTATGAGTCAAAGCTTTGCCTTGGTGATGCAGAAAGAATTCGAACATGTCTTTTTATTGAGAATGACTTACTTTCTGATTGCAATCCAACAAAATGAAGGCGGGACTTCTGTCTCAAACCAAGTATGCTCAAACAGATTTTGACAGAAATATGGCAGGAAGATCAAAACCAGTATGTACTACCCATGGTAACAGGATGTAACCTCAGTGCAAATGATGAATCAGCAGCAGTGCATCAACCAACCTACAGATCTATGATTGGAAGTCTACTTTATTTGACAGGTACCCGACCAGACATCCTGCATGCAGTGGGAATAGTTGGAAGATTTCAGGAAAACCCAAAGGAAACTCATCTTCGGGCAGTGAAGAGAATTTCAAATATCTTCAAGGGACTCAAAATTATGGCTTATGGTATCCTAGAGATACAGATCTCACACTTCATGCTTATACAGATGCGGGTTGGGCTGGAAGCGTGGATGATAGGAAGAGTACAAGTGGTGGTGCATTCTTTATGGGTTCCATATTAGTATCTTGCTTCAGCAAGAAACAGAGTTCAATTGCCTTGTCTAAAGCTGAAGCAGAATATGTTGCTGCTGCATCTTGCTGCACTCAACTCCTTTGGATGATGCAAACCTTGCAGGATTTTCAAATCACTTGTACACCACTTATCTCCATATTATGTGATAACACAAGTGCAATCAGCATTTCAAAGAATCCAATCATGCATTCAAAGACCAAGCATATACCGATCAAGTATCATTTCTTTGGGAACAAGTTCTTGAACAAAAGGTCAAGTTGGAGTATGTTCCTTCTAAGGAACAAGTTGCTGATATTCTCACCAAACCATTGCCCAGGGAGACTTTTGAATTCCTCAGGCAAAAGCTGGGGGTTGTTGATGCATCATCTTATTGTTGAGACTCTTCTGATTGTTGGTTGTACGCATGATTCATCTGGGGTATATGCGTACATGTGCTGGGTTGCGGCACAGGTTCAGGGGGAGAATATAATGCATTGTTGGCATTATGGA
>APFE030608773.1:4443-33347 GCA_000404065.3 Pinus taeda | reverse complement strand
TTTGCTCAGGGGGAGCATGGATGGATTGATACATCTTGGCATATTCAAAGGGGGAGCTCATTCAGAGATTTCAGCAGGTACTCAGGGGGAGTATGGACAGCAGAAGGTATACCAAGGAAGAGAATATCTTGGTCCGCCCTTTGCCCTTGATGTCAAAGGGGGAGAGTGACTTGGTGTGGTGGTTGCCATCAAATCCAAAGGGGGAGATTGTTGGCATTATGATTCAGGTGTTGTACTTGATGACAACTCACTCAGAGGAATGATACAGGTGATGGAAACTCACTCAGAGGATAGATCACACAACAGCAGGTAAACAGAGAGATATACGCAGGTTGACCGTGAAGAAAGGGTGTATATACGCGGGTTAGCAAAGTAGAATGGGCGTACGCGTATACACGCGGGTTAATAAGAGTAAAGGCGCGTACATGTTGGAAATCATGGTTTTGGTCCGTGGTATTTGGTCCATAGTATTTGGTCCAAAGTGACGACCCATGTATTGGGTTCAATTGTATTGTTTCTACATGGTTTTGGACCATGGTATTGAGAGAAGCCTAACCTATATAAGGAGAAGATCATTAGGCCAAGAGGTTATGCAAGGAATGAATGTCTAACGTAGTGCGAAGATCTAGTATTGCTGGTTATCGGTTTGTGCTGCTTGGATTGGGTTGATATAACAACGAAGGTACAAGTAATTATCTTTAGATCTGTACGCGCGTTGTATGAGGTGAAAGCGTGTATACACGCAGTTTTGGTATGGTAAAATGGTGTATGCATTATGAGATTCGGTATTTCAGGGTGTTGTTGATTCTACTGGTTGTTGCAGAGTTCTCGGCTCTGGTTTGCGTTCTGTGTTTTTGATGACAGGGTTTTCAGTGATTCAATTTTGGGTGATTTAGAGATTTATGATGCAAGTATAAGTGGATGATTGTATTGCAGCAGTGATTGTTTTGTACTTATGGATCCAGTCTAAAAATTGATGAAACGTGGTCCCTGAAGAAAAGAAGGTTGCAGCCTTCTGTAGGTCAGCACCTACGTACTAGTATATCCGCTAGTACAACAGCTAAGGGGGTTGTAGCTCCCTTCCAGAAGTAACTGGGAAATGAGAGAGGGTTGTAGCCCTCTGCAGGTTGTAGCCTGCGTACTGGTAAAGGACTTCACCAGTACATTGTAAAAGAAGTTTCTTATTAAAGTTAGAAAGAGACGAATTGCAGCAGGTGGTTTTCACCCACATTGGGTTTCCACCTTATATTGTGGTGTTCATGTGTGCTCCTTATGTGTGATGATTTGTACTGTTTTACTACACCTGTTTACTGTTAATGTGGTTAATAATGTTCTGATGCATTTACTGAAGATAAGATAACCAAATCTTAAGATTGTTGCATATACGCTTGTTTCATTTAATACAGTCGCGTATATATGTGTATATCCTTAACTGAAGTCGCGTATGTGAATCTGAGTGTGAAGATGAAAACCTTTTACTGATCTGATAATACTGATTCACCCCCCCCCCCCTTTCAGTATTATTTCCAACAACGTGAAAGTCAAGAAGTCCATGAAACAAATAACATGAAATACTTGTTGAGAAAAATGAGCCTGATTGTATTAATTCAAAAGAAGAAGAACTTTACAACCTTTGCCTTGACACTATACAAGCTCCTCCCAGGGTCCAACAAGAAGTCTCCTCTACTTTGACAAGCTTCACTCACTCCCCAATGAAGCCAAAAAGGTATGTGATCTCTCCTCTTAAGCTCAACTAGGAAGTCTTGATTTCACCAGCATTTACCCTCAAAAATGTTTAGCTTCTAACCTCCCTAGCCACTAACCCAATGCCTCAATTTATAGTGCAATGGAGGCAATTACTAGGTCCTCCTTCAAAGGGATAGAATCCTCCTTCAAAGGGATAGCTCCTCCTAACAAGGGATTAGCTCCTTCTCTTTTGGGATGCATGAACCACTTTGGAGCGAACTATCCACGTCAAAATTCCTTCTAGAAACATCTAGAATTAACCCAAAGTGAGTTTTTTAAGATAAAAATTGTGCCTTTTGACTTTCACAGGGGTACGCACCCTCCCCTTTACATACAGAGCGTATAAGTACGTAGGTAGTCTGAACAAAAGGTGCGGGCCTGCAGGCAAAAGTGAGAGAAAGTGTGGAACCAGAGTTACATTGCTTTTTGATGTCTTTCGCTCATTTCCAAAGCTTGTCTTGAAGAGCTGAGGTCTGAGACTTGCTTAGGAGGCTGGTATAGGTGGTGATAGACCCATACTGACTAAAAATAATCAAGGTGACGATATTTTTGTGTAACATGGACATCATTGAGATCTAATGGAGTGATTATGTAAGTTGGATATTGTTGTCCTTCTACCATGTAAGTATTCTGAGGATTCTTATTATTGGGGTTAGGTAATGGTTTGGTAGGTAACTGATTTCGTCTTTGTGTAAATTGGAGGGAAAGTTGAGGGTTTTGGTTTTGAAGTTGTGGCTCTTGATTTTGTTGAGGAATTTTTTGGGGAGGATAGTTTAGATATGATGGAGGATATTGATAGTATGGGAGAATATTTCATAAGGGTTCTACATTCCTTGAGCCCATGGTTGAGTTTGATACTGAGATTGAGGCCAAGGTTGTTGCCAAGAATTCCAATTTGGAGGGGGTTACGTATACATTTGGTTGTTAAAACCTTGAGTTTGTTGCCCTTTGTAAGGTCTTCTAGAGACCAAGCAAAGAGACTATGTTTCATTTGAAACTGTTTCTTCTTGAAAAAAAACCTTAAGACTAGGGATTGAAGGAAAAATTTTGGTCTCATGATTCCCTGAACAAATCACACAAGTCTCTATAACTTTTGCATCTAAAGGGAATTCTCTTAAAGCGTGCTTCTTTTTGCATTTGGGATGGAAAATAACCAGAGCATCAGTTTCGGTTTTCTATTTGTTTTTTAACTTAAGGGTGTCTATCTGTTCATCAAGGCTCCCTAGAATATCTGTTTTAAATTCATCAAGCACGTTCCCAATTTCTGCCCTACTTACTGATCCAATTGTAGATTTATTCACCCTAACAAGAGAATGATCTCTTAGACCTTTCCCAGTTTCGGATTTTCCTCTTGAGAAATGAACACATAATTCTCCTATGTCACTCACTGGGCGTTGAGAGATATCTCCCTTCCCCATTATGTTAACGATATCTATCCACTCATCTCTAATGGCTTTTAATAAAATATCTTTTAAGGTATCTTCATCTAAGTTATCCATCTTTTCTCTTTTTAAGTTATAGTTGAATATCTTAATTAAATCCTCTAAATTTTCATCCTCTCTTTGCATCATTTTGAACACTTCATCCTTGTGATTGATATGCATGCAATAATCCAAATATCTGTCCAAAAACACCTTCTTCCTGTCATTCTATGTTCTAATGGATTGAGTGACCAACCCCATGAACCACTTTAAAGCAACTCCTTTCAAAGTTGAAGGGAAAAATTTGAGTTTCTGAGAGTCTTGTAAATAATCATAAGTTCTGCACAAGACTTTAAATTCAAATAAGAAGGTTTCATGGTCTTCACTTTTTGATCCATGAAAGTTTGGGAGGACAAAAGGTGAGATATTTTTCACTGTGGCATCTGTTTGTTCATCAACTATAGGGAATCCAAAAAGAATTATCAACTTCGCTATTTCCTCTACCTCCTCCATTATTTCCTCTGGCTTCTCCATTATTTCCTCTATCTCTTCCTCTACCTCCTCCTCCTCCAAACAGTGTGAATTATCCATCCTCTCTTTCTTCTACCATTATAGTTTCTTCAAAGTCCATATAAGATTCAATCTATGAGGTTCATTTTTCTTCCTCTGGTTCCTCTATTAATGGTATGTAGGAGAGAGGTTCTACTTCTTCTTCCTCACTAGGTATCTTAATTCTTCAACTAAAATATGTTCCCTTGTGGAGGTGAAAGAGGCTACTCCTTTTTTTGGAGATCCAAGATTTTCCTCCTCCAAGATTGCCTCAGTAGATGAAGTAGGTGATCCTCTTGATTGAATTTCTCACCTTAGAACTTTAGGTGGTCTATGGCTAGGAGTATGAGCTTGAGATGTAGGTGCATATCTTCTTAATATTGGTGTAGTAGGTGGTGTTGTAGGAATTGAACTCTTGCCTCTAGCTATAATATACCCCTAGAGTCTCTTTCTCTATGCATATCATTTTTTTTTAATGTAAGAAATAAGGCTACCTAATTACACTTCCCCCGCAATGACGCCAAAATGTTTAGTCAATTTAGTGTCCTAAATTTCTTACATGAATTATCAACCGAGGTTGTAGACTGATGAAGTGTGATGCACTATATGTGCTTAGTTAACTTTTCTCTTACTTCATTGTTTTGTATTTTATGTTTGTTTTGGGGGGTTTTTGTTCTTTGATTTCTAAGAATATACATCGTATGAGAAATTCACAGGGATGTAATGAGTTTTCAAGGAAAGGATAAGTTCCTAAGTTAGTCTAAACTCATAAAGAAATGGACCAAGGATCATTTTTGACTAGTTAAGGCCTAATCAGAAAAAAAAAAAAAAGCATCTAGCTTATCTATCATTTAGTCTTAATCTACCTTTTAGTCCTAATCTACCATTTAGTTCTACTCTACCAGTTATTCGTAATCTACCATTTAGTTCTAATCCATGGGTTTAATTCTTAAAAGCAAAAGTAATACTAATGCAGAGGGTAATTCAATAATTGCATTCATTAGTCATTCAACCATTCAATTTTGGAACATGATAGAATCAATATCCTTGAAATGATGTTTTGGAATGTAAAGTGATGCAACTAAGTAATGACCTGAAAACATAAAAGAAAAGATGACAGTTTGTAAAACTAACAATATGCTGAGTAAACTCAATCACTGCATGCATTAGATATTCAATCAATTAAGTTAGAATTGTCATCATTTTGAAATGGTTTTGAGAACATCTAATAATACAACTAATTGACAGTTCTATACTAAAATGAGTAATCAAAAACAATAAGAAGCTAAAACAACTATTTATTCTCATGTCTTCATTGTTCATTTAGTCATTTCGCACATAATGTCTCAAAAGAATAAGACTTGCATGGTTGTGATTTTTACCCTTACATTATTAGTTACAAAACTGAAATGAAACAAAACAAGAGAAAAAGGACTTGCAGAAAATAGAGTAGTAGAAATTAAAATGAAAACAACAAGTAAAAGCCTCCTTCAGTGCAGGGGTCCTCTGCAACTGATGTGGCTGGATAACAACTAACTAAAGATGCACTTTTAAACCACCATTGACAAAACAGAGTTTGTATTATCAACAAAACAAAGTCTAAACAGAGTCTTGTAACAAAAAGCTTGTAATCTTTCTGTAACTTCTAACTGCTTCTCGGTCTCATTTAACTGATATTTATAGGAAAAAAACATAATTGTTTAAGAGAAAATCTTGTTACAGGTGGTTTAATCTGAATATTATCACGACTATTTTTAGAAAGACATGCTACACATGGCTTAGTTCAAATTGTAATGAGACTGTTAGACTTTTGAACAACTACAGGTGGCCTGATATGCATTAACTCTTCAACTCTTGATCAGCTACAAGTGGCTTACTCCACATTAACTCTTCGACAGAACCATTAGACTCTTGATCAACTATAAAATATAAAGAGTCCTACTACTACTAGATAACGTGTTTGACTCCATCACTGACCAAGACTTTAGGCATGCTTTTCTGTCAATCTAGATCAAGTGAGTAGGCTAGAATCCATGTAGAGATGCTTATGGAGATGCCCTTGTGGCCTAGTTCCTCATTTGACACATGTAACCTGCCAAACCACGACAGTAGCTATAAAACCCACAATTAGTTGTAGAATAGGTTGCGTTCTATAGCTAATTTGAAAAAATCTATTGAAATAGAAAAAACATGAAAATATAATATGGTGATCATTTCAATGCTTTCCTATGACAAAATCTAGCGTTTGTCATTGATTGGATCCATAGTTTTGTGAGAAATTGAGAGAAAAAGGTGAGAACAAATGTCAAGGGGAAGGTAATTCTAAGGTTCAACATACCCCCACTATAAAATCATTGCATGTCCTCATGCAATTTGCCAAAAATGTGAATTTTATTCTCTAATACATTTGCTTAGACACTTTTGCTAGTACATCCAATTTTCTTCTTTTGCTCTTCTTTGAAGTGACTGCCATTCTGGGTTTCCTCATAAGAAGCCTATATTTAACGTTGATGAATTTTTTGTCCAAATTTTTATTCTTCCTCTTCAACTTCCTATTTTTATTATACTATAGTCCTAGATGCAGAATGGTATCATCGTGAATAGCCTTGTCCAATTTACTTTGTTCCCTCAAGGTTTCATTTTCCTTCTTGATATGTCTGTCCAATATCTCTAATTCATAGATTTCCTATTAGAGAGAGTCAATTAGAGGTTATTTTGGATTGACAAACGCTTCTTGATTTACAGAGAGTTCTGGATTCATTGAGGCACCTTTCTTCTCCATTGATTCTATATAATCATATATTTGTTGTTGTACTGGGTCTATGCTTGGAGATCCTCTACTTGGGCTACATTCAAAATGATGGCCAGGAGAGTTTTGAGGACTATGTGCAGAAGAGATGTTAACAGGAGAAATTTCTAGGGTTTCCTCTTTTAAGTTTATGAATTATGTCCTTTTTAATGGTGTTTTCTCTAACATCTCTCAGAGTCTAGAGCTTCTTCTAGGTTGTGGATGACTTACATTCTCTTTCTGTGTGATCTTTTTCTCTTTTCTTGCCTTTCCTCTTACTCTGATTTGTTTCCTGATTTTTGTCAGTTCTTAAGATATTTATTTTTCATCATCTTTTTGTGATGAAGACTTAGGTTTGTCTTCAACGAGTATAACAATATTCTTTCTTCTTCTTTTTCTAACATTATCTTCTTTGGGTGATTCTGGTGCTTCCTGAAAATGATTTCTAATGAGGAAATCCTCCTAGGTATCTCCTATGCCTTTTAAATGAAACTCAATCAGTATCTTTATCAACCCATGATGGTACATGGTTGTGTCTATGAATTCTATTTTCTTCTACACATTGGAGGCATTCCTTCTTAAACTATTTAGTAGGAAAAAAGGAAGATTGATTTCTCCATGTTCTAGGAAATTCATCAATAAACGTATATGGTAGACATACATGCACCTGAATCTCCCCTCACAGGTGATAAATTTCTATAATATCAAAATCATGCTTCTCCATTTACTTTTAATAGCTGAAATGGGAATTCCTTTTTTAAAAACAGAGACATCCATACCTGGGTTCCTGAGGATTACTTTCTATTGTTCATTGTGGAATTCCTTGTTTTCGAACCATCTTTCCCCATGTTTGGGAAGTTCTGTAGCCTCCATTATGAAGGATATTGTTATTGCAAACTTAATATCTCCAATTTCTACCTCTGTACCATCAAAATATCCAGCAAAATATTTTGTGATCTCTTTATGAAAACCATCAAAATTTTCAATGAATTTGAGCCATCCAGCCTTCTGTAGCGTTTCCTTGAGTTGTGGGTATCCTTCCATATATTTTTCTCCTACGGGTTCTGATATGACAATGAGTCCCATGTCTTCTGCTTCACAAAATGCCTTAACCTTTATAATTTCCCCTTCCAGTTTATGAAATGGATTGACTACGAGTATGGTGAAAAGAACTACGGGTTTGCGTGGAATAAGTAGATGGTGAGGGTTTTGGATAGACAAGGAAAAATATGTCACGTTGTGGTAATGGTCGTTAAAAACAATCAGAGGGTTTAATTATGGACTGTTACATGATGGAGAATGGATGGTATGGTAGATATGCAGTATGATAGAGATGGGAATCAAATCAAATGATGACTTGTCATGGAGGCATATGAATTCGCATATTATACATATTCTATGTTCTACCCCTGCTATTTTAAAATAAATTTTTGCACTTTTACCTCTTGGAACTTAACCTTCTTGTTTGTTGTTGTTTTTTTTTTTGATGTTGATCTGCAGATCCCCTTCTTAGCATATGAGTCTTCAAAAAAAATATTCTTCAATTCCCTGCAATCAACATTTATTTGGAACAGAGTTGCGAAATGGAGTTATGGCTGCAGAATCGAACTAGCTGCAGAATGGAGCTAGCTGCAGAACACGACAAAGATAAAATATGGCTATGGAACATGGATGAATGTAGGTTTATGTCACTACTTATTACGGAAAGAGAAATAGGAAATATAGGATGTTAGAAACCTTTGATTTTCACCCTGTATTTCCTCTATAAGTAAGCCAATGAACAATTGGTTTTCAAACTTATACATTTTATTTATATTTCTTTTACGTTTGTATATATATATATATATATATATATATATATATATATATATATATATAGAGAGGAAAACTAAGTTAGTGTTGAAGAAGAATTCTTCTTCACCAACTTCATATTAGTGTTATCTTGGAAAATTATGACAAAATCCTCTCTTGAAATTGGCTTATGATATACCTTTAACCGATGACCATTTACAAGAAGTGGTACTTATTTCTCATCTATTGTCCTTATTCTCATTGCTCCACTGTTAAGGAATTCTTCAATCTCATATAGCCCAAGACAATGAGTCTGAAACTTCCCTTGAAAATATTTGAATTTTGAATCGAATAAAAGTGCCCAATCTCCTACTTGAAACTTCTTCTCCTTGATATACTTATCATGCCATTTAGCCCTTTGTTGTTCGACTAAACTAGTTATTTGAACTGCATCTTTCCTGATTTCATCAAGCTCATTGAGTTGCTCCAATCTATGTTTTTGTGCTTCTAATAAATCCAGTCCCAATTGGACTTCCATCTTGAAGGTTTTGATTTGAAACTCTATACAAAACATGAATTACTTCCCATAAACAAGCTCATAGGGAGTATGTCCTGTTGTTTTCCTTCATGTAGTTATGTAGGCCCATAAGGCTTCAGGAAGCCTTTCTGCCCAATCTCTTTTGTGTAGATGTACAGTCTTAGTGAGAATTCCTTCTATCACCTTATTGGTAGATTTACAAATAAACGAGAAGCAAAAACTTGCTAGAAAATGGGCAATAGATGCACTACAACTTAATCGCAGGAAACAAAAAATATTTTAGAGGACTCTTGCTTATATATATATATATATATATATATATATATATATTATATATATATATATTGACATTGAAATATTTTACATAATATATGGAGACATTTTATCAATACCACATTAAAATGATTTTTTCATATTAATATATTTTTAAATGATATGTCAATATTAATTTGTATTCGAATATTTGATTGATAACCCACATTGAATAGTTTATTTAAATCCCATATAATATTTTTGAAAAGTATATAAACATCTTATTCACATGATTTGTTTCACTTCTAATTGTTTCATATGAAATTCATTTCTATTTTTTATCATAGCTAACATTTCTTTTCTATTTAGAGAATATTTTATTTTTATTATTATTTAAGGAGAGACAAGTGTACTAACAAAATTACATGTTGGACTCATACTTGGTTGTAGAATGAGCCCGTTGAATTAATAAAAGTTTTGAGAGAGCATTATTGGAAATTCAAATCTATCTCACCATTTCATGCTAATGGGACCTAACATGTCACAACAAGGAGCTAACATATCATATAGTTTTCACAAAATTATGTTATTACAAGCTAAAGAGACCTAACATGTTAGATAGGTTGACCATATCATAACTTTCTTGCTAGTTGTGTTTGGAGCTCTGGAAGATAGGTACATATCATTTGTAAATTTAGTAATAAAAGGATGGAAGCAAATTCTAATTGGAATTATTTCTCTTAAAAAAAATTCGCCACACGTAAAGATTTAAATCTCCTATTCCCATTATTAAGATGTAATTTGAAAAACTAGTTAATACATGTATATATGAACTCTATAACTATAAAATTATATTATACAAATTGATAACATTTTTTTATAACTATCGTAATATGGGGAAATTTGTTTTAATTTTTATAATATGTAGAAAAAAACGTAACCATAGTGAAAAATAAAATATCTTCTTAGAATTTCTCAGGTCTTTCCATTAAAAAATAAAAAGTAATTTTCATTTCAAATTTAATACATATATTTTATTTTAATTTTCAATATTTTTATTTCATATTATTAAAATAAATTAATTATTTTTTTAAAAAAATAATTAAAAATAATTTTCAATTGAAAAAGCCAAAAATAATTTTCATTTCAAATTTAATATATAACATTTTATTTTAATTTTCAATTATTTAAAATATATTTATATTTCTTAAAAAGTTCTTGAAAAGTAATGACTCTCACGGACATATATTGTTCTTGCTACTCTTAGGGACTCATAAAATTATTATATTGCAAGCGGAAAATACCTGCCATGTAGCACGTAACGCGAACCACACTTTTTGATAAGCCACCAAAATCCATTTATTATTAGGAGGAAGTGAAACTTTGATAGAGTTATAATTTCAACTTAGGTTTAGGATATCATAATTTTTACCATGTATTTAGTATTATGTAGTAGCTAGTTCCTGCTGTTTTAGTAGTTAGTCCTTGTGGTTTTGTTTATATAATATTTAATTCTAAAAAAACTTATTTTAATTATGGATAAAGCAGGGATTTAACGCGTGTTTGTCTTTCAACAATGAATATCACTGGGGTTATATCAACAACATAAAATTGGTTTCATCTCCCCTTGTATGTTAGATGCTTATGACACGTGGGGGGAGGGGGGTTGGTGTTCTGAAATAGGTTGTATGGACAAAACTGTTTTATGGCATGGCACATTCATGCTGATTTGGGGTAGCATTGGATGTGATCTAGAAATGAAAATTAGTGGAGAGGCTAAAGCACATGAGATATCCAAGACCTAGAAATGGTTTGGGCAAATTCTAACTGGTTTGGGAGATATTAAAATAATTAATATTTTTAATGTAGTTCCTAAGTCTAAACTTAGGAAAAATAAAATATTAATGGGTATTAATATAAAATTGGGTTAGAAGGTTTCAAAATTCATGGATCAAGACAAATCTAATCTTAGCAGTTGATTAGAGATTTAATCTCGACTGTTGAATGACCAACAAGAAAATTATAAGAGGAGGCTTGAGGGTTAGTTGGAGAACACAACAGAGTGATCAGTCATTCAATTTACTAGAGCGGGGTTTGCTAAGTAAAGTCGAATTAGTGATCAACAATGAGGGCAGTGAGTAGTAGGCAGAGAGGTAGAGATAATGTTGAGAGACGAATGCAAAGGCATAGAGGTAGACACAAAAGCTAAAGCAGACCACAAAGAGCCTATCAGGGACAAAACAAAGGCCACAGGGCCTACATCATCCACACAGAAGTCAATAGGAGCGACATAAAGGGTCCCAGAGGCTGTGCAGTTCCTCAGAAGGCTGATGAAGAGGGTTCTAAGGCTGACGCATAGGCCAAGAGGGCTGATGTAGTGCTTCAATGTTGTTGGAGAGGGTTTCATGAGGCAAGTTTTTAGAATACCTGCTTCCGAATAGAGAGGTATTACTGCCGATTATTTTTCTCTGTTAGGTGATCCAATTTGGCACCTAGTTGTACTAAATGATATACTACGTAATAATAAACCCTCAGAATTGTTGCATCAGTTTTCCTGCATTAGCTTTTTCCAAGGACGAGTTGTCCAAAAATAACAGTGTCACTTGAGTGTTTGTTTTCTTTCAGTTGTTGATATGTAGATGTTTGAGACTGTATTGTGTTTATTTCATTATTTATATGTTTTAAATAACTTGTTCATAATTAACAAGTAGAAGAAATAAACCAGAAGAATACAAATTAAATTTATAACAGGTAATACTTATAAAATTCAACATGGTATCAGAGCATGGTTGTAGATCACAGGAGTGCTGAAGGCATTAGCTAAAGCAGAGCATTTGCAACAGAATGAACTGTCCCGATTGATAGAAGTTGATCCTTGTAGAAAGTGATAGAATAAGGGTTGACGTAGAGGTATTGCATCATCAGTCCGGGCTAGAGAGAGGTTAGCACAGAGGTTGAGGAGGGCAGAAAAATGCTCATGCAGAGCCACGCAAAGACCAGTAGGGTTGACGCAATTGGTTGAGTGAGCATTTTTGCCAGTGCCAGGATTGAATAGAGCCTAGAGGCTTAGTCCTTCAGTTGTTGGGGCATAGGAAGCTGTGGGAAGTTTGCAGGAGTGAAGCTGGTGGGGTACTATGAGTAGAACAATACCTAACAAGGTAAAACCAAGGTAGAGGGAGTTGCTACCGAGGGATAGTTTTAGCCAAGGAATCCAGATTAGTGTTGTAGGAGCACAGAAGATTAGAGAGGTACAATTTGACAATTGGCACGAGATTTATAGAAGGGAAATCAAGACTCAGAGGGAGTCCAACAGAGAACTTCCACGCAGGAAGTAGAAAGACTCAGTAGGAGTTGAAGAGAGAACTTCCATAGGGAAGTAGAGAGACTCGGAGGAGTCGACGAGAAGAGCAGATAGATGGCGATGAATGGGATGAGGGTTCAATATAAGCTAGACGGTGAGTCAAATTTGTGGTTTGGAAGGCCAGGATCCTGTCCATTCTAGATAGACATCACATCAAGGCCTTCGCCTTAAGAAATGTGGCGATCTAAGTTGACCCAGCTGATAATGAGAGGTACAAGGAGGCAATGGCCAATGTGAAATTCATCATCCTTGATGGAGTCAAGGATCATGTGGTCCAACATATTTCCGAAAAGGAGATGGAAAAGGAAATGTGGGATGCCTTGAAGAAGTTGTACCAGCATACTTCCATGCAAAGGAAGATGTTACTTGAGAATTAGCTGCAGTCATACCAGATGTAGAAGGGGGAGAAGATAGATCACTTCCTTTGTCGATTGAAGGAGATCCATGACCAACTGACTTCCATAGGGGCCATGCCGGATGAGGAGATGTTGGTGAGAACCGCTCTAAACATATTCTTCGAGGAGTGGGAGACATTTGTCTGGAGCATTCTGGGTAGGGAAAATCTTCTAGATTTGGAAGAATTATAGGCAACTCTTCGTCAAGAAGAGATCAGAAGGTTGAGCAAGATGGGAAGTAGTAGCAAACAAGTTTGGATCAAGAAGGAAGAGGAAGAGGATGAAACTTTGGAATCTGTGGGAAAGCAAGAGAAGAGGAAGGAAAAGGACCTCTCCAAGATAAAGTGCTTCAACTATGGGGAACTGAGGCATTATGCGAACCAATGTCTGAGGAAGAAGAATAAGGGAGAGGCATCTGACTCCAAGACAGTGCCAGTGAAGGCGGAAAAGGAGGTAAAGGAGGATGACAATTATGCCATGCATGCTCATGTACCTCTAGAGAAGAGGTGGGGAGACATCAAGCTGTAGTCAGAAGGACTACATGTGATGAGGGGAAAAATCCTTGAGCTACCGAAACTATTGCATCATACTTGGCTACGGGAGCCTCGAAGTGACAGTAGAATGATGGCGGATGTCGGTAGAAGTGGATGCAGATGAAGCAACAGAGAGTGCTACATTGCAAGAGTTCTCGGGTTGTGCGACGCTAGTAGACTGCAATAGTGGGAGAGGCATGGAGAGTGTTGCAATATTGTAGGATGCCATAGAGAGGTTTGTAGCAGTGTGAGATGGAGGGAGTTTTTGAAACAACGCATAGGTCAGTAGAGGGAGCACTTGTTAGTGAGATAGAGAGCTTCAACATGGGGAGTGTTTCTAGCCTGACAGGGATGTCAGAGGTTGGGTGGATTAGTTACTTACTTCTCAATAGCTGAGTTGCAGTGCAGTAGCAGTTAGCAGTAGAACAATGCAGCATGATGAGAGGGGGTTGCAGTGTAGATGTAGTGTTGGGAGAAAGCACCAACAACAACACATATGTAGAGGGAGCTACCATACGAATGCAATAGTGGTAGTGGCTAGGCCATGGGTAGTAGTATAGGATGCAATAGTGTAGAGGTTGTTAGGTGGGAAGGCCTAGCATCAACACAAATACCATGCCGAATAATCAGAGTGATGCTATATGTGGAGTATTACTAGAGCACAGTCCTCGCTAGGAGGGAGTGTTGAGTTCAAGTTGCATCAGATGCTCTCTAGCCATGAGAATTGGTGGAGATGCTAAAGCACATGAGATCTCCAAGACCCAAAAATGGTTTGGGAAGATTCTAACCAGTTTGGGAGATATCAAAATAATTAATATTTTTAATGGAGTTCCTAAGTCTAAACATAGGAAAAATAAAATATTAATGGGTATTAATATAAAACTAGGTTAGAAAGTTTCAAAAGTCATGGATCAAGCCAAATATAATATTAGCCATTGATTAGAGATTTAATCTCGACCGTTGAAGGACCAACATGAAAAGTATAAGAGGAGGCTTGAGGGTCAGTTGGAGAACACACCAGAGTGATCAATCATTCGATTTGCTAGAGCAAGGTTTAATAACTAAAGTTGAATTAGTGATCAGCAACGAGGGGTAGTGAGTATTGGACAGAGAGGAAGAGATAGTGCCAAGAGACCAGCGTAGAGGTATAGAGGCCGATGCAGAAGCTAGAGCAGGCCACAAAGAGCCCAACAGAGATAGCGCAGAGGCCAGAGGGCCTGCGTCTTCAACACAGAAGGCAACATGAGTGATGCACAGGGTCCCAGAGGCTATGAAAGGCCTCAGAGGACTAACACAAAGGGTTTTGAGGTTGATGCAAAGGCCAAGAGGGCTAACGCAGTGCTTCAGTGTTGCTGGAGAGGGTTTCGTGAGGCAACTTTCTGAATACGTGCTTCCAAATACAGAGGTATTACTGCGGGTTATTTTTCTATGTCGAGTGAGCCAGTTTGGCATGTTGGCATTATGATACATAAGTTGTACTTTATGGCAACCCACTCATCTCAGATGATAAATTATAGTGAAGCAAAGTTATTTTCTGGTTCACGCACTTTCACGCAGAGAAAAGTTCCTTTCATGCAGAGAAACGTTCATGCACTTTCATGCAGAGAAAAGTTCACGCACTTTCATGCAGAGAAAAGTTCCTTTCATGCTGAGAGAAAAGTTCACGCACTTTCATGCAGAGAAAAGTTCACACACTTTCATGCAGAGAAAAGTTCACACAGAGGAAAGTTCCTTTCATGCAGAGAAAAGTTCATGCACTTTCATGCAGAGAAAAGTTCATGCACTTTCATGCAGAGAAAAGTTCACACACTTTCATGTAGACAAAAGCGCACGCACAAGGGAAATCTTATGGTTGGTTCATGGTATTAGTCTGCCAGTTTTTGATCCTATGATCTTGGTCCATGGTATTTAGTCCTTGGTATGTGAACCTATGATTTTGGGCCATGGTATCTCGTCATAAGTGTTGATCCCAAGTATTGGGTCCATGGTATTGAATTGTTATGGTTTTGGACCATGGTATTGAGTAAGGCCTAAGACTATAAAAGGAGAAGAATATCATTAGGCAAATGCATGGAAAAAGACTTGAATATCTGATGTATTATGAGATCCAGTATGCAGGATATGGGTTATGATGCATTGCTTGATCTGAGCTAAGGAGGGATCTCAGCGGTTGATGAAGAACAAGATATAAGGATAGATCAAGATCAAATGGTTTGAAATGAACCATATGTATATGGTTTGATCATGGATAGACTAGATATGAATTATTGATGCATGTTTTATTGTACGCATGTTATGATCTGGGTATGACTGATGTTTGAAATAGGCACAAAGTCATGATTGAATATGTATAGATCTGTACGCGGGTTTGATTCATCGTAGTAGAATATACATAATGAAGTATGATGTTTGAAGTTGCAGTTGGGTTTGATTGTTAATGCAGAGTTCTGTAGTCTGCTCTGTGTTCTGGTGACTGTGTTGTTGACAGGGTTTCAGTGTTTTAGTGATTCAGAAATTGATGATGCTAGTATTGATTGTTTTGTGCTTCAATGATATTAATGGGTCCAATATGAAAATTGGATGAAATGTGTCCTTCGGATTATAGTGTTGTGCTTCAGGAGTATCCAGTCTAAAAATGTATGAAACGTGGTACCTGGAGGAAGAAAGAGAAGGTTGTTCCCTTCTGTAGGTCAGCACCTACATACTAGTACATCAGCTTGTACAAGAGCTAAGGGGGTGGTAGCTCCCTTCCAGTAGTAGCTGGAGAATGAGTAAACGTTGGAGCATTTTAGTAGGCTAGCACCTATGTACTAGTAAGTGGATTGGCTAGTACAAGAGCTAAGGGGGTCGTAGCTCCCTTCCAGGAGAGTCTGGAGAATGAGAGAAAGTTATAGCCTTCTACAGGTAGAAGCCTGCATACTGGTATAAGACTACACCAATACAGAACTATTGTAAAATAAGTTTCTTATTAAAAGAAGATAGAGATGACTTGCAGCAGGTGGTTTTCACCCACATTGGGTTACCACCTTATATCATGGTGTTCATGTGTGCTTCTTGTGTGTGATGATCTATTTTGTTTTACTGCACCGACTTACTATACATATGGTTAAAGAAGTTCTGATGCACTAACTAAATATCAACATTTAATGGACTAATTGAATCATAAGTATTCTGGATATACGCTAGTTTCATTAGACACAGTTGTGTATACACGTGGGTTCCCTTAATTGAAGTAGCGTATATGTATCTAAGTATGGAAATGAAAAAGTTTTATTGATTTGATAATATTGATTCACCCCCCCCCCCCTCCTAGTATTATTTCCAATAATTGGTATCAGAGCAGTTCCTTTGGTAGAAGCTTGATCGCTTGAAGGAGGTCCGTGGAACAATGGGAAAGAAGCTTAAGAAGAAAGCACCTAAGAAGAAGAAGACATCTTAGAAGAACTATGACAGTGGGAGTATCGATTGGGGAATATGTAGAAGAAGCACTTCAGATTCAGAATCACTTCATAATGAAGATGAACAAGAACTATCAGGTATGAATTTGTTATCCTCAGGTGATCCTGTTATCTATCCATTTGAAGATGATGAAAGTGATAGTGAAACAACTAAATATTCTCTTATGGGTGAGGAAGAAAGATATCAAATAGAGGCAGAATTTAAAAGTCTCACAGACAAAATTAGAGATCAACAAGATCTATTGAACAAAAGGGAATGTGCCTTCAAAGAAGAATCTACCAAACTAAAAGCTCAACTAGAGGAGGGAAATAAGGTAAGGAAGTTATTCAAGGAAAAATGCCAAAAGTTACAGGATGAAGTGACATCATTAAGAAATGAAGTCAATGAAAGGAACACAATCATCAAGAAACTCAGAGATAGATCCAAAGGCTTGAATCTACAATCGGCTCGCTAAAGGAAGATCTTGAAGAATCAAAGAAGCAGAATAAAGGACTACTCCAAACTATTGAAAAACAAGAGAAAGAAGATCTTGAATTAAGACATCAGTAGGAAGAAGGAAGGAAAGCTGAGGAGAACATGAAGAAGCAGTATCATGAAAAGGAAGAGCATCTTCAGATTGAGGTAAATATTCTAAATAATAAATTAGAAGAAAAGGATAAGCTCTTACGATTTCAAGATAGTACTAATATCTTGGATGATATTCTTAGTAGTCAAAGGTCTCCTGCTATCAAAACTGGTCTTGGTTTCCATGAATCTATTGAAGAAGAATCTAGTTCACAAAGTAAGACAA
Source organism: Pinus taeda (assembly GCA_000404065.3). Lineage (NCBI taxonomy): Eukaryota > Viridiplantae > Streptophyta > Pinopsida > Pinales > Pinaceae > Pinus > Pinus taeda. The sequence continues at coordinate 15,724 of APFE030608773.1, read as the reverse complement.
GGGAATCTAATGCAAAATCTGAAATGCTCAACAAGGAGATGAGAGGTCAACACCATCAACAGGCAAGGAAAGAAATTCTTCAAAGAAAATATTTTACTCCTCCAATGAATAAGGTTGAATGTTATGTATGTCATAATCTTGGACATGTTATAGCCAGATGCAGAAGAAGAGTGGTTCAAGACCATCAAGCAGAAAGATCATCACATTCCAGGTACTTTAATTGATACTGTTTTTCTTGCATTATGTTTGGTCCCAAAGCTGTTGATTGCTACAAGAGGAATATGAAACATATGGGATGTTATGCATGTAACAATCTTGGACATATAGCAAAGGAATGCAGGAAGAAGGTACGGGCACCACACCAATAGGAGAAAAGATCATCTCACTTGAAGATTTGGAAGAAGAAGGAAGTACAGTTAGAAAGATGTGGCACTACACCATATACAAACATAACAGACTCAGGGGGAGCTGAAAGTGTAAAACTTCAGTGTCTTAAATCTCATATGCAAGTTGCATAAAGGGAAGTCACGTATATACACGAGTTAGACACTGAACAGTCGCGTATATGTCAGTCTGAGGAAAAGAAGAAGGGACAAGCTTAGAAAAAGGGTCTGATATGATTCAATCCATTATTTTCTCTATTAGATAATGGTTACAATCTACTGATGATGTGTGGAAATGTCTTGAGCTGTTTTGATCCTAACTTGTTGATGATGATGCCTTGATACTTCTTACTGATATATGCATGATCAGATCTGACAGTTGGCACAAGTTCAGGGGGAGCATATGCCTTTAATAATGCATTGATGGCATTATGGTTAGTAGTCCTTGGTGATGATGCTTATATGGCTAAATGATATATCGTGCTATGATATCGTTATGAGTTATCAATGACAAATCTCATATGATTCTTGAGGTTACATAGTTGATGTTTAGATCAGATTTGTTGTTGATTCTCTGATGATGTATATATGGTGTTTACATGGTGATCTTCATAAGGATAAGGAGAAGTACAAATCTTGAATACACACCTTCTTTACTTAATGATGAGTTACTCATATGCTGCTGTCATCATAGGCATAAAGATCATATAATAAAGTTATGATGCATGATTCCTATAGTTCTTGGCACTCACATGGATCGACGTTGTTGATGATACCAGGAAGTCTTGATACATAGTGCTAGTACATGGATGATTAGTCAAAGTTGCATTGTTGGAGACATGATGATGATAAGTTCCTACCTATATGTTGATAGGTCAATACTTACATATGTTGATGGATGCAGATGTTCCCAAAGTGATGCTACTTGGATCATGCAGATCTTGATGATGAGATGACTATGGCGTTATACACATATGATATAATGTGAATGATTTTATGATGATGTTCAAAAGGATGAGTTGATATCTATATGCAGACATACCTTGTTATAAGACATTTATAGGTTGCTGATTTGGAAGTGGTTGTATGCATGTTTCATGAGGAGGATCCGCGTATATACGCCTGTTTCTGTGGATACATTTGTGTATATGTTGATTTAGAGGAAATCAGTGGGCCAAACTCAGGTTGAGAAGATTCTAATATGGGCCTGAAAGAGACCATCTGGCACAGATGGAACAGGTACAGAGAGAGAACATGATTGCTGGTGTAGATGTTGTAGATAGATGCTTATGGAGCAGATCATACATTGTGTATGATAGTTGTTGAGGACTATCATGGTATTATTTAGATGGTTTGTATCATCAAGACTCATGATGTAATAGTGTGTCTCTATCTATTGTAGTCATTTTATGAAATCTCCTCTGGTCATATGATGTAATTTGTACCCCCACTATGCATAAGAAGGATGATGAAATATTTCATGTCATGTATTTCTTTTCTTATCAAGGTCATGTAACGGCCTTTCTTGATTTCCCCACTATGCCTGGGATGAATGATGTTATACTCTTGTATTATCATGTGTAAACTTTTGGTATATCCCCAATTTGATGGGAGATGGATGTATGTATGAGTCTTTGGTGATAGGAAGGTCATTTATGATGTATAGAGTCATGTTCTTCTTGTAGAACATCTTTTTGCAGATCTTGCCTACAGCCAGGGGGAGCATGAACAACACACTTCAGCAGTGCAGAGACTCAGCATGTACTTAGGGGGAGCATGAACAGATTGGTATACCTTGGCATATACAAAGGGGGAGATCACTCAAAAATTTTAGCAGCACTCAGGGGGAGTATGGTAGTCCGCCCCTTTGCCCTTGATGTCAAAGGGGGAGACTGATTGGTTGTTGTTTCCATCAAGTCCAAAGGGGGAGATTGTTGGCATTATGATACATATGTTGCACTTGATCGCAACCCACTCATCTCAGATGATAAATTATAGTGCAGCAAATTTATTTTCTAGTTCACGGACTTTCATCCAGAGAAATGTTCATGCACTTTCATGCAGAGAAACGTTCATGCACTTTCATGCAGAGAAAAGTTCCTTTCATGCTGAGAAAGGTTCACACACTTTCGTGTAGAGAAAAGTTCCTTTCATGAAGAGAAAAGTTCATGCACTTTCATGCAGAGAAAAGTTCACATAGAGCAAAGTTCCTTTCATGCAGAGAAAAGTTCACACACTTTCATGTAGAGAAAAGTTCCTTTCATGTAGAGAAAAGTTCATGCACTCTCATGCAAATAAAAATGCACACACATGGGAAATCTTATGGTCGGTTCATGGTATTAGTCCGACAGTTTTTGATCCTATGGTTTTAGTCTGTGGTATTTAGTCCTTGGTATTTGAACCTATGGTTTTGGGCCATGGTATCTCGTCATAAGTGTTGATCCCAAGTATTGGGTCCATGGTATTGAATTGTTATGGTTTTGGATCATGGTATTGAGTAAGGCCTAAGACTATAAAAGGAGAAGAAGGTCATTAGGCAAATGCACGGAAAAAGACTTGAATATCTGATGTAGTATGAGATCTAGTATGCAGGATATGGGTTATGATGCATTGCTTGATCTGAGCTAAGGAGGGATATCACCCGTTGATGGAGAACAATATCTAAGGATAGATCGAGATCAAATGGTTTGAAATGAATCATCTTTATATGGTTTGATCATGGATAGACTAGATCTGAATTATTGATGCATGTTTTATTGTACGCATGTTATGATCTGGGTATGACTGATGTCTGAAACAGCCGCAAAGTCATGATTGAATATGTATAGATCTGTACACAGGTTTGATTCATCATAGTAGCATATACATAATGAAGTATGATGTTTGAATTTGCAGTTGGGTTTGACTATTATTGCAGAGTTCTGTAGTCTGCTCTGTGTTCTGGTGACTGTGTTTTTGACAAGGTTTCAGTGTTTCAGTGATTCAGAAATTGATGATGCTAGTATTGATTGTTTTGTGCTTCAATGATATTGATGGGTCCAGTATGAAAATTGGATGAAACGTGTCCTTTAGATTATAGTGTTGTGCTTCAGGAGTATCCAGTCTGAAAATGTATGAAACGTGGTACCTGGAGGAAGAAAGAGAAGGCCGTTGCCTTTTGTAGGTCAGCACCTACGTACTAGTACATCAACTATCACAATAGCTAAGGGGGTGGTAGCTCCCTTCCAGTAGTAGCTGAAGAACGAGTAAAGGTTGGAGCATTTTAGTAGGCTAGCACCTATGTACTAGTAAGTGGATCAGCTAGTACAAGAGATAAGGGGGTCGTAGCTCCCTTCCAGGAGAGTCTGGAGAATGAGAAAAGGTTGTAGCCTTCTGTAGGTAGAAGCCTGCGTACTAGTATAAGACTGCACCAGCACAAAACTATTGTAAAAGAAGTTTCTTATTAAAAGAAGATAGAGATGACTTGCAGCAAGTGGTTTTCACCCACATTGGGTTTCCACCTTATATCATGGTGTTCATGTGTGCTTCTTGTGTGTGATGATCTGTTTTGTTTTACTGCACCTGCTTACTATACATATGGTTAAAGAAGTTTTGATGCACTAACTAAAGATCAACATTTAATGGATTAATTGAATCATAAGTATTCTGGATATACACTAGTTGCATTAGACATAGTTGTGTATATATGCAGGTTCCCTTAATTGAAGTAGAGTATATGTATCTAAGTATGGAAATGAAAAAGTTTTATTGATTTGATAATACTGATTCACACCGCCCTCTCAGTATTAGTTCCAACATGGCACTCAGTTGTACCCAAGGATATACTACATAATAATAAACCCTTAGAATTGCTACACCAGTTTTGCCACATTGGATTTTTCTGGGGACAACTTGTCCAAAAATAACGGTGTCACTTGTGTGTTTGTTTTCTTTCAACTGTTGATCTATAGATGGTTGAGACTCTATTGTGTTTATCTCATTATTTATATGTTTTAAATAACTTGTTCGTAATTAACAAGTAGAAGAAATAAACTATAAGAATAAAGATTAAATTTCTAACGGGTAATACTTAATAATTTCAACAGTTCATAGCCATTTCAGACCCTCCCTCATGAAAACAACTTATCTACCTACCACCCCCCCCTCGGAAATACCAGTGAGGTTTGACTGATTTCAAACGTTTGGGCACCAATGGTAGCCAACTTTGACAATTGAAAATATGGGAATGGCACAATAGTTCAATAAAGTTTTATTTGAGCATTATTTGTGCATTTTTGTTCTTGAGGTTGGCGAGACAATGTAAGTGGAGCATGTGGTGTACACAAATTTCGAGTATATCAATCAATGATTGGGTATTTATCATTTTTCATACTTTTACTATTGTTCATATTTACTGTAGTCATGGAAAGGAAATAATTCCAATCAAGTAATACTACATCCAAACCCACACTTCCCCCTACTTCAGTAAAATTAGAGGAATTTCCATTAATTGGTTCAGAAGGAAAAACTGTGGAGACAAGATGTACATTTGACCTATATAAACTGCAGAAGTATGAAATTTAGAAATTTTAAGACAACGGTGATGAATTTTGTCTCTGGGATTTCCTTTTACCCCAATTTGTATTTCCATAGACATACCATTTCCATGAATTTGTGGTATGGTGTTTATATAGGTATCTACCAACTGAAAGAACAATAGTTTCCAAAAGTGGATAGCCTTTAGTCTATGTTACATTTGAATCAATTTTGCAGGCTTGCAAGTTGCGGTCCCCATTTATGCTTATCCATTTTCCAGTGAGGTATAGTTAGAAATCTATGTAAAGATGATGCCTCAACAGAGAGCTTCCATACTTGACTGCTTTTTACCTGAAGAAGCTACTATTCCCAAGCACAATCCTTCACATCCTTCAATCATTTTTCGAGAGATTTACAGACATATCATATCTATGTTATGATGCGTGTTAGGGTATGAAAGCGATTAAGGGGTATATGTAATATTATTGGTATTTATGTCAATTCTTTCACGAGGAAAGAAGCCTTCTATTCTATTAAACTTCATTCAGTTTCTTTTAGAAAATATTCATTAGCAGTTTTTAGAATTTGGAATTGAAAAATCGTTTAAGTATCAGTCAGTTTTGGTTTATATTTCCTTTTTGTAATATCGAAAATTAATTTTTGATCTAAGTTTTGGGAGAATTTCTTAAAAAATTAAGCCATAAAATTCCTTCATCAAATTTCACAATTTCTCACTATGAAAGTTAAAACAAAACTGCAAATCATAAACTGAAACTTAAAATGGACGAAATATATATACAACATCCTCAGCCTTACATTAAGGGGATGGAATTCTTTGCCAACAACAAGGGGATCTCCCTAGTGTAGAATCCCAACTTGAATCTACACCATTTGGTTTAGGGATCCTGTCTAGTATGTAGGTCCGACTACTGTATGGGTGGTTAAATTTTTCTTCAGACAAAAGGTGGAATACTGATTAGGTAGAACACATAAACTCCAGCAAGCACAAGGGAGTAGTTTATGAATGTTCCATAACACAAATTCCATAAATAGCAGTATCATAACTTGACTACATGAATCTTAAGTAAAGCATTGTTAGAAAAAATTAAAATAAGGTCATGAATATCTAAAGAATACACTTAACAACTATGAACGAGTTCAAAATGGCTAAGCGTCAACAAACACAAGTGAGTGTGCAACCTACAATGAGATTATGCCAATATCAATAAAAAATTTCATCAACATAAGCATAGAATTAACGTATCATATACAATCCATGTGTTGCAAACAAGAATCATAACATAGGAAAATACATAAGGAGTCTTCACATAAAAAGCTCATAGGAACCTTCGATTCATTGAGCTAATAATATCTATGGCATCGTAATATAACTTATTTATCCAATCAAATAGTGGAAAGGAACTATTATTCTTTGCATTTATTATAAGAGCACACGTTCTCAAAACAATATGTACCAAAATAAGTCCTAAGCTAAAAGTCCTTTACAATATGCCACAAGGGTGTATTTATAGAAAAGAGAGTGACTTTTGGTCTACTCTTGACCCTTAGCCTTCCTCACGACATTTAGAATTCCTTTTGACTCTTCGGGTCCCTAATTTATCCTACTCTATTATATCTTTATAATTTTAACAAATAGGCAAATCCTATCCTAGCAACTTAACAATGGGAAATTCTGGAATGTCTAAATATAGCTGCTCCATGAGGCAAGTGTGCCAGAGCTTGTATTCAACAACTATGGGGGCTATCTTTGGTTGTTCCTCATGATGTCTATGTAGGCATTTGAGAGCATCTATGATGAGAGTACTTATTTTTCCATTACCTAGATTGGATAAGGTCATCAGATTTGTGTGCATTCTCACTGGTTCTACCACATATCACGTGATGTTCTCCTCTGTAGCCTGCAAGTCTTCTGAATCAGCAGCTTGCCTGTAGGTATCATCAAATGCCTGAACCCCCTGTGAGATGTACTCTTGCTTCCTTTCTTTCCCAACTTACCGAATAGAAGGAACCCCATGGTTCTCAATCATTGACTCCAAACCACTCAAAAGATGATTGTAGGAAGCCATAACTTTATCTACATTTCTGGCTAGTTTGTCCCAAGATTGGATCTTGATATGGAGCTATACTTTGTTTTTCTATTTGGGGATCCAATATTTATTAAGGAGTACTTCTGATGCCTCTAGATACTTGGTGGCCCACTCATGAATGTTATCCAAAGCTATGACACATCCTTTAACATGGCATACCTTTATTCTATGTTAGTTTGTATAGGTAGAATGGGATCCAATTTGTAATGAAGTTTTGACATCTCTTCATAAACCATTGCCATGGCTCCCCCAAGGGTTTCAAATTCATCTTTGATTGTGGCATGTTACTCCTTCATGATGGAGTGAATCAAACAGAGTGCTACGTTCTCCTCTTCCATTCTCCTTTTGTATTCTTCTACTTTTGCGGCCCTCTGCTCGAATGCATAAAGCTTGTTTTGGAGTGTTACTATTTTCTTACTCATATTCCTAACATTCAGCTCAATTGCGGTTACAAAAGTTGTCCCGATAGAGGTGATCATTTCAGAATTAACTATTGTGTCTAGGAGAACTTCCCTTTTCATAGTCACAAATAAAGGCTCTGTAGGGTTCTTGGCCTAGCACTTTCTCCTTTCCTATATGATCTTGAAATTGACCCGATCAAAAGTGAGTTTGGTTAGGTCCAACACTTCATCTTTGGCCTCCTCAGGATTTCCTATTTCCTTAAGAGGAAGATGTCCCCCGGAGATGGGACTGAATGGGGGAACATCCAGTGGAGGTAGCTCAAATTTTTCACTGTGTTGTTGTTGTTGTTAAAATTATAGTTGAGCATCCTTGTAGGCCTCTTCTTGTTTCTTCTTTAACCTCTCTTCTTATTCTCTACCCTTTTCTTCCTCTACCTTCCTCCTTTGTTCCTCTCTTAGTTTCTTCTTTTCTTGTTCCTATTGCTCCTACTTCTTCCTAATCTCCTCAAACAGCCTTCACATCTCCTGTTGCTCTAGCCTCTTTCTCTCTTCCTCTTCTTTCGTCTTATGTTCCTCTTTCTTTTTTAACCATTCCTCTTTTAGATTATTCTTCCTATCTTCTTCTTCAAGCCGCTTCCCTTTCTCGAGCTGGTCATTGGGTTGTTGATCGCTTGAACCCTATGACCATTTGATTTCTTCTTCTCTTTTCCTTTTGATCTCTTGTTTCTTCCTTGCCAAGGCTGCATTCCTTTGCTCCAATGTATCATCATCTTCCCCCTCATCTAGGTTGCTTGGGGGGTCTTTTATCTCTTTATCCTTGGGTTTCTTGAGTTCCCTATCACCTTTTGCTGCCCTTTCTTCCTCTTTAGAGAAGTTGATCTCTCTTGAAGGCTCACATTTTCCTGGGAATGTTCAGGTTGATTATCATCTCTTTCTTGCTACTCACTAGGGCCGAGTTCCCTAGTAGCATTGTACCAATTCCTGATCTTGTCTTCGTGTTCATGCTTGGAGTGTGGATACGACCAATTGAGATTGGCCCTTTTGCATTGAGCCATTTTGCTTCAACATACCATTGGGATGCATAAATCGAATTGGCATATTATGCTATTTTTGGTTCTTTGGACTTACTGAATTGTAGACTGCCACTGGATTCACACCCTTTCAGTTGGTGTATGTTTTGGAGGAAAACCTTACACTTGAGTGTGAAATTACTTCATTAAAACTAGCCATCTAATTACTCAAAGATACCTCACCTGAAGAGGAACATTCACTTTACCTTGAAAGGCTCGATGAAACCTACCACTTCGCAGCGTTAGTAATTGAGGCCCAAAAAAAATGAGTTAAGGCTCAATACAATAGAATTGTTTGTTCTTGCATTTTTGCTGAGGGTGACTTGGTCTTGTTTTATGATCAAGCCAATGAAAAATTGGGATATGAGAAATTCGAACCAATGTAACATGGGCCTTACATTGTCCAAGCAAGTTTTACAAAAAGGTGCCTACGAGTTAGTGGAATATGAAGGAAATTATTTGGCTAAACCCTGAAATGGGCTTTACGTAAAGAAGTATCATGCATGATTATCCGTGTAAATACTTATGTACATTAGTGTGTGTTTTCATTAGTGTGCAATGTGATTTTGGTGTGTTAGTTTGTATTTTCAAACATTTTCCTCTGCTTACCCCGTGCTCTACTTAGTTTGCAGATGTCATCCAACCATTACGTCATTTTTGCTAATGGTGCTTGTTGCAGTACACGGAATCTATCTTCCACTGCATGGGAAATATATGATACTAATGGTGATTTAGTGAATTTGAAAGGTATATGTTTAGGTCGAATGATTAATAACATTGTCAAGTATAGTGCAGTCATCGAACTTTTGTGAGCAGCTATTTCTCTTGGCATTAGAGAGTTAATCATAAAATTTCATTCACATCTCATTATACTACAACTTAATCGAAAATATTCAGTTAGAAACCCTCAACTTTTGAGAATGTATTTGTGCATTTGTCTATTGGAACAAGAATTTGATTTTTTTTCTTATCATCACATTCCAAGATACATGAACACGTTAACAAATGCATTGGCTAATTATGTGTTAGCTAGACATTTTTGAAACTTGTGAATCATAGAACATCACACTTCGGATATGGTAAAAGAATATATATATAATTTATATATTATAATATATATATATAAAGTATTTGCAAAAGAGTTTGCTACATCAAAATAACAAAGTTTGTGCTCCGAGACACATGGCTTTATAAGCCTACATAGTGCAGAGAGTAAATTAGAAGTTGGCTATTCGTCCACATGATGCTCATGATAGCACGAGACATCCCTAATGACTTGGCCCAACAGCCAATGTAGTCTGGTGGATACTCCTACCATGTGCCTCTGATAGCGTAATGGGACCTCATCGATCAAGGCATACTCTGGAATCCCCCTGGTCAAGATTTTCAGGTTGTGCTCTAACTCAACAATGGGATATGCTCCCTTTGCATAGGAGGATCATCCCTGATTTGGCATGCCACTCACCTGAGCATTGGAGAAACCCCTGGAGGTATCTATGGTCCTACATATGCACAAAACTATAAGTTAAATCTTAGTACACATAAAAAATGATAAAAACGTCAAAAAAATTAAAAAGTTGTTTTTTACCTGAATCGATCAACCATTCCCCTGGAGGGACTGGAAGATTTGGATCTCCTCAGAAATTCATCCCTGCATATGCCTAATCATTGACCATGATTAGCTATTGACGCAGCCATCCAAAAAATGTTAGATAGAATGATATATGTTGACCACCAACATGTCGTGGCATCAATTCTCCCTATCTGAGCAAACGTGGATCTCTAGGTGTTGGTGGATCCATTTCCAACCACTGATAATGGAATAATTGCACACGTTCTAGGATGAACGTCACTAGAATAGATCCATAAACAAATTGTTTTAGATTTCCCCTCTTGAACTTGGTTAAATGGCACTTCTTGCATGCCAATAAACCTTTACACCAGTGGAATACCGTCAGAATTAGGCATTTGATCACGTACTAGAAGTGAGATTTTGACACCTCATGTAGTTCTTACATCCTAGCTATGCAGGCCATAGTGTGTAGGATGGTTCATAGTGGGAGATTGGTAATGGTTTTTAGGTCAATCTTCCCGTTGTTACCCTTTCGAGCTCTCAGACAATGCCTCACAATGAGCATATCCATGATCTTTCCTCCATAACATGATCCAAATAACTACACCTGTTGTCACTTTCTGGACAACCCAGTAATGAAGTAGATGTTGGTGACCTCTATCTCAATCTCTTGATCCCCGAACATGAAAAGTTGGCCATATACATCCCACCAACTGATTAAGTGTTGCAATAACTCAGGTTGTGCTTTGATCTTAGGAATCATGAAGAACTTTACTAGTCCACATGCTCAAAGGGCATCAATACAGTCTTCATCCTGCATAACCTGATGGTCTTCAGCTTCATGATCCCTCTCTTTCCATTTGATCGCCATTTTGGATTGGTTTTTCAGCAAAAAATCAAACAAACCAACATTTCATGAGCACCCATTAGATGAAAAATGAAGTTTAACTATTTTTCATGGAATATTTCACTTCAAATTTTTTACCTCGGTGCCAATGCATTTGTTTAGGATTTTTTTCGTGTTGCTAGTGTGAGTTCCTAATTGGCCTCAGGGTGAGTAGCATGAATCTGATGGGTGAAACCCACACTAGTCAACCACGATGTAAATGGTTTTGAAAATATTCCTCACAGGCTATCCTATGGATGAAAATGCATAAAATGACTACTAAAATGAAGAGGAAGCACAAATCTGTTACCTGTAACAAGCGGTTGGACAAATGGTGTCCCAGAT
>APFE030608767.1:41301-81533 GCA_000404065.3 Pinus taeda | reverse complement strand
AAAATTCTAAGGTTCAAGCAGTGGAACATCACATTGAACATCAACAAAAAGTCCTCCAACTCTTAAAGGATAACCTCGTGTTGGCACATAATAGAATGAAACAACAGATAGATCAACATCGCAGCGAAAGAAGTTTTGATGTAGGTATTGGGTATTCCTACGGCTACAACCATATAAACAAATGTCCCTCAAGCAAGCTAAGAAGGATAATAAATTATCACCAAAGTATTATGGTCCGTACAAGGTGTTGTAAAAGATTGGTACTATGGCATACAAATTGGAGCTTCTTGCAGTGTCTCAAGTGCACCCAGTTTTCCATGTTTCATGTTTACAGAAGGTTATAGGTGACAAGCTCCCAGTTCAAACAATATTTCCAGAACTTGACGAGGAAGGAAAAATTATATTGGAATTGGAAGTAGTCACAGAAACAAGAACTTGACAGCTACGAAATCGATCATTTCGGAGTATCTCATCAAGTGGAAGAACTTATCCACTGAAGATTCCACATGGGAGAATGAGAATTTTATACAGAAGCATCCAGAACTACTCAAGCATTGAGGACAACACTTTTTTGAAGGAGAGGGGCGTGTTAGGTCCCTATAATACTAGTGATTACCCCATTACTAGTGTAGTTGTATCCCTTATTAATATTGTTGTGCCCCTATTGTCCCCATATTGTTATTAATGTGCCCCATAGAATCCATCTATTGTTATTTTTGTGTCTTTATATTATTATCGTTAGGTCGGCTGGGTTATATTGTGAATCCTGAGACTCCTATATATAGAAAGGAGGTTTTTTTCATTTGAATCATCAAAGAATCATTCATTTGTGTAATGTAAAGGAGTTTGCCCCCTCGAAGAGACTGAATTCTAAGGTGTTGATCTATCTTTTCTATCTTTTTGTGAGTCGATTTCATAACAGATTTATAAAGAGAATTCAGCCCAAGGAGGAACAGTTAGTCCAAAAAAGGTTGTGAAGAAGAAAGGAAAAGAGGAAAATCAAGAACTTAAAGAGAGGTTGGTAGAGACTGAGGCACAACAGAAAAATTGAAGACAGTGTTATTAGTACAACTTGCAAAAAGAGTCAGAGTGAATGTAATCAACAACTTGGAAAGAGACAAACAATCTCAGAGGATGAAGGCAAGGATGCTTTCGTGAACTATGCAATTGTAGTAAGCAACAAAGGAGTTCAATGGAATGTGATATTCATGGTTTTGATAGTAATTTTTACTGTTGTAAAAGGGACTTTACAGTGGAATGGAAAATCTATTGTATATGGTGATTTTGTTTCCTATATAGAAACAAAGAGAACTTTAGGTTCTAAAATCATAGATTGGCATATTTTGATTGAAAATAAAGAGGAATGGAAAATACAACTTAGTGGCTTACAGATTTGTAAGGAAGAAACAGGAAGAATGAAAAGAAGTGTGAAAGGAAGGAAGGCCAAAGAGAAGAGTAGAGAACAGAATTTGGAAATTAGACAACATTTAGAATAAAGTGAAGACAAAGAATACTTTTTCAAGACAAGACAACATGACAAGTTTGGCATGTCATATGCATATCAAGAGGATGACAAATAAGAGATATTTTAGAGTAGAATTAATGGAACATGTAATGTATTTTCTGATTTTGAATTATTAATTGATGAATATGGATTTCGGGATGAAGGACAAATTGCTCTTGGAGATATGTTTGCACAAGTAAACATGAAGGAGTATGTAAGTTCCAGAATTGCAGAAAGACAGTTTTCCTTATGGAAACAATAAGATGAGAGTAAGAAACTAGTTGACTCAGAAGATCTGGATGAAGGAAGGAGAGTTGGCATAGCTCTTAAACAAGTCATTGTAGAAGAGAAAGAAAATTACGGAGGATGTGAAAGTACAGCGCACAAACAAATTTTGTTTTTAATCCAAAGAGAATTTATTTTGAATTTGCAATTGAAAATTGGGATGGAGAGTTCAATTAAATTTAATAGGAATATGGAGGAAATTGAACAAGGTTCAATAACTAAAATATTTGCAATTGAAGGAAATTATGTGGTTGAAAGGTTATATGTTTTTGTATCACATAAGAAACAATTTTCTATTGAAATTGAGAGGATTCTACTCAAGATATTGGATAGGTGGATGATGAAAACTAAAAAGGTGATGGAATTGTCAAAGTCAACAATTCAAGGAAAGATGGAAGGATATACAGGACAACATAAAGAAAATGGTTTATAGACAGAAGAGGATGTTGGTGATTGAGTCAAAAATCAGAATGAACAATCAGGTACAAGACAGTGGAAAGTACATGAAGTTGGAGCTCAATTCTATTGAGATGATGACAAGACAGCAACAAACAAAGGAACATAAATTTATGTTGTTTCAAGAGTTTTTTATGCAGGATATCAGCACCAAAACACTATGCAAAGGAGATGCTTATGACAACAGAGCAAAAGGACATCTACAACACAGAGTTTGGCATCCAGGAGAAAGAAAGAAGGCAATAAATGCACCTGCAATTGGAAGAGGTCAGACAACCAATTGGAAGATTAAATCTGATGAAGTTTACAATAGAGGAAGTGGGAAGACTCATGAACAGGATTCCATGAATTATTTCAACCTGGGGAGTCTGATGCAAGAGCATTCTTCAAAACTTATAAGATCCATGAGTCTTAGTTCACATTTACTAAAGGGAGTAGATTCCCTTAATCATTTTATTTATTTTCCTTAGTTTAGTTGAGTTGAGAGGATTTTAATTGTAAGTTCATTTATGGAGAATATGTAGTGAATGTAGAGATCTTAGAGACAATTGAGTAATCCTAGGAAGAGTGAGGATTTGAGGGATGTAAATGATTAATTTAGGTTTCTGTTTGAGAAAAGAGTGGAGCTAGAGATATACTTTTGGAGAGAGTGAGAGATTGTTGGATCTGAACTAAATTGGTTCATGAATCCATTTTTGTATAAATTGTGATCTTTTGAATAATTCGAAAGGTTAGCCAGAGGCTAGCTAGAGGCTAGCTAGGGTTAGAGAGCTAGAGGATAGTAAGAGCAAGAGTGAGGAGTTAGGAAGAGTAGTACATGGATTTTATGAAAAATAACTGAAACAGTCAAATGTGACTATTTTCGTTGTAAATATCTTATAATAATACCAAAACAGTGTGGATTTGTACATATATCATGTGTGGGAATTTGTGTATGTATGTGTCTTAATAGCCTTATGGTGCATTGACTCTGAATCTGAGAAATACTGTGGAATTTTTGTGTTGAATAGCATGAATGACTGGTGGAATTTCCTTTACGGGATTAGCATCTAATTGTCTAATAAAACCTGTGTATAGGCATGTAGAGATCGGGATTTTCCTTTTGAATGGATGGAGAGATCAGTGGAAGTGAGCGCAATTGATTTTCTTAGTAAACAGAGGAAGATTGAGAACTATATTCTATAGTGGAGGACGCAAGCTTTTCCCAACTTCCTAAAGGATTACAAAGAGATAGGGAAGGTGAATGGACAGTGGAGATTAGGTCGCATCATTGTAAATGGAGGATCGACGACATAGATTTAATGCGCTAAAGGTTTGAGGAATGGTGGAGAGTAAGTGCTAACCCTTTATTAAGTCAAGTTTCTTTAAGTTTTGTATTAAGCATGTGGAGAGTTTCCAAAGACGGGAAGTGGTATCTCGCACGCCCTAAAGGTGGGAAGTTGTATTTCTAAATTCTACATGACTAACCTTAGCGGTTGACACGTAGCACAGGAAAACAACTTTTCGTGCATGCTCTCAAAGTATTAATCGTCATGCTAGTTGGAGCGCGAGATTTCACGATATATGTTGGATTGAGCGGGGTCACATAGACAGTGCAGATTTTCTAGGCTAGATGGCAAGAAGACGATGTGATAACCGTCCAATGGAAGAATATCTACAGTGATCGCACGGAAACTTCTAAGCAAGTTACCTCGACTAGTAGACCCGATAGACTCATTAAAAATATTTTAAGTTTCAGAATGATCGGACCATCCATTTAATGGTAATCGGATGCAAATCGCTTCCGAAAGTGTGTGCAGGTTAGCATTTGACTCGAACGCGATAAGGGTTTATACAATAGGATTAAAACCTCGTTGAGTTCTGACCATCAAGATTGTTCATTGTTGGTTGATTGGTCGTGTTTTGTTGTGAAGTCCACCAATTATAATGCTTCTGATGTATACGTGGGCCCATAACCCACAGGTCCACGCGTTAATTTTTTAAATATGCAGCTTTGCTGTATCAAAGCATCTAAGCTGTCATCACTCATCCCTGGATTTTTCAACATGCGCTCCTCTTGGACTGGCTGATTTATTTTCAGGATAGTTCCATGACATGTGGCTTGTATTTCCACATATCTAACCTCCCTTTTTATGCCTCCGCGTCTTGGGAAAAATATTTTCCCTCTTTAATATCCTCCCTTTGTAGATTGACTACTTGATCTCCTTTCTTCCTCTCTGGGGGTTTGAACTCTTCCCTATTGGGAAATCCTTTCCCTCTAGCTAGACTCCTTCCCCTTCTTCGTGGATTTGTTTCCTAGTCAAATTTTCTTCTACCCTCAATGATTCTTGGTAGGCGTCCTCCATAGCCTTCAAGGGTAAGAGGCTAATTTCATCTTAGATTTCATGCCTTAGGCCATTTATGTGTTTATCCACCTTCTCCACATCTTCCTTGATGTGACCTTCTCTTATATTCAGCTTGTAGAATTCACGTAGAATTCCTCTGTGTATTCTTTCACTATCTTGGACTTCTGCTTCAAATTTTGTAGTTTCTTGAACAAATTTAGCTGGTAATCCTTGGGCTTGAACTCACTCTTGAATTTAGCCACCATTCTATCCTAGCTTTTAATCTTTGATTTTCCTTTTTTTTCTTTGATCTACCTGTAACTCATCCCACCATAGTGTTGCATGTCCTCTTAATCTCGTCACAACATAATTGACCTTCTGGTCCTCCTCAACATCCTCATAATCAAAATACTTGTCTAGAGTGTTTATCCAATCCAAAAACCCCTCCACATTTAGGTTTCCATCATATAGTGGAACTTCCATATTTGGTTTGGACCTGACCTTGGTAACCAACTTAATCAGTTGTTCATTTGGCTACTCTCTTCCTAGAGTTCTTTCCACATCTTCCTCAAAACTTGTGTCCTCACTCTCCCTGATGTCTCTCGCATCAGGCTCTTGTCTTTGAGTAGTTTCCACGACCTCCATTCTTTCCTAGATATGCCTCAATTCCAATCTTAGGTCTTCATCCATTCCACACCCTTCTCAGCTTCCTCTCCTTGGTGGCATACTAGTAGCACAATTCTTAACAACTTTTCAAATTCTTTTACCAGTTACAGGCTTTACAGAGCTTAAAAGCTCTAATACCACTATGATGTAGTGAAAGAGTGGTTAATCTTTTTCTTTGAAAAATACCCACAACATAAGAGAATGGAATACCTCCAAGCATTCTTTGTTTCACACTTCCCAAGTGGAAAGTCCTTTTACAGACCCTCTTTATTCCCTTAAGAATTAAAAAAACTTCAATTGGAGTGGTCCATGCTTAGTTCCCAAGGCAGGTCAGGGTTCAAAGCCTTTTCTCTATTCGTTGACATGACATCACTCCCGATTGTACCAATATTCCATGCAAGTAGAGGGGTCAGACCTCAGACTAGGTTGGGGGTTGGGGTTTCCTCCTATTCGCCAAGTTCTCACACCCAACTAATCCTAACTTATGACTATCAAGCAGGACCCATTGTGTTAGGTCGAGACTCAGTCTACGCAAACTCTAAGGAATGAAAAGGGTTTGAAGGGTCGATCTACGACTATTAGCCCACTACTTTGATTCTTAGCCTATAAGTTGGGAACTATGTGTTAATCATGTTCATTCCTACCACATGGTTTTTCTTTGCATTCAACGAGATACTTCGACTCCTTTTAACAAATATCTTGCATCAGGGGATTTCAACATGCAAATTCTCGTACAATCCTTTGAACACAAGCCCAAATCATTTTTGTATGAAGACTAATCATGATTCAGTGACTAGTAAAGAGATGATCTTCAACCCTGTCTTCACTTCAATAGAACTCAAATTTATTTAGGGTGTAGAACTTTATAACTCAAAGAGATAAACCACAAAATCTAGCCTAATCAAGAATTTGAGCAACAATATAACAATCGGTTAATCATTTAGGGCATAAAAAAATATTCCATTCTTTTCTTAGGCATTTGCCATCATAAAGTCTTCGGGCATGCATATATCTACAATAAGGAAAAAAGAATATATTTCAAAAAAACACAAATGCGTTGCTAATAGAAACTTCTCTAAAATCGATAGCTGGAATATTTTATAGAATTCATATATTAACAACTAGAATAATTTCCCCATGAAAGGGATCTACAAACATGAAAACAACATTCGGTATAGTTGTCCCTTAAGGGACACGCAAGAAAATTGTAGAATATATTTACATCAGAAAATTTTTCTTAAGAAAACAAAAGGATGGAGCGATGCTCCTACATCATTGTCTGACCTTTCAATTTATTCCATCAATGTCTTTCTATTGATGATTTTCCCATTATAAACCCTTAAATTTACTTCTTATGGCATGGAGTGATGCAGCCATAGCTAAAAAAAATGTTATAAATTTCCATAGGCATTTTGTTGTCCCAATAAATCTCCCAACTTTTGTGACATTAGTTGGAGTTAGCCACTTAAGGATGGATTCCATCTCTTAGGGTTCTATGCTAAGTTCCCCTCCATCAATCACATACCTGAAATAAATCAATTATTTTTTAGAACATTCATATTTATTAAGGTTTACTGAAATTCAATGCATTTTCTAAGTCTCTAATACCTACATGAGATTTGAGATATGCTCTTCCTAGGTAAATCTATAAAACAATATATCATCTAAGTAAACTAATATAAATGAATCTAGAAAAGGACACAATACATCATTAATCAAACACATAGAAGTAGGTGCATTACATAAACCAAAAGGCATTTCCATCCATATGTATATGCCTTACCTTTTCTTAAAGGTGATCTTCAATGTCTTCTCCTTTAGCTCATAATTAGTGGTATCATGATTTGAGATCTAACCTTGTGTAGCACTTCATTACTACAACTAATCTAGCAAGTCATAGATCTTAGGTAGAGGGTATCAATTATCAAATGTGACCTTATTCAAATCTTTGTAGTTGATACACATTATCCAAGTTCCATATTTCTTACGTACTACATGGGGTAGTATGGTGATAATAGGACCAAAAAGTGAGATGCTTGGTCAAATTACTCCTTACTCCAATAACTACTACAATCATTTCTTCACTTCATTTGCTTCTAGAATGGATTGTTTGTAAATCCTAGTGCTTGGAAATAGGGGGTCAGGAAACAATTGTATCTCATGATCCACTTCCCTTAGGTGGCAATCATTTAGGCTCCCAAAACACTTCTTTGTATGTCTAAAAAATCTCTCTAACTAGTTTAGTACATGCCTCCGGAGGCGTCTTTACTTTTACAAGTTCATCTCCTAGATGATTCTCTCTTAAGAAAAGTAATACAAATTTCCTACTTATACTTATCAATTTCTTCCCTTGGTTAACACTTACCAAATATATCTTAGTATTGATGATGAAGGACTTCACATTCTTGATTTTGTGGCACAAATTTTCTCTCCTCATGAAGATTACAGACCTCATGTACATATAGCGGCCTCCAAACACTACACCACACAAGTCAAGTGGTACTACACGTACCTCTACTTCATAAACATAGTTTACAGTTATAGTGAATATGATCTTACACTACTTAGTGGCCTTGATCTCTCCATCCTCATTTACCCATCCCAATTTATTTGGGTGAGGACAATCATGAACTTCCAATCCAAGTTTGATGATCAAATATTTTACTATTAGGTTGGATTATAAACCAAAATTAAATAATGTTTTTTCCTTTGTCTTCTTGACCTAGATCTTAAAATGGAATAATTTATTCAACTCCTTCTCTTCATTGGGATGGAAGCTACTCAAATTCACCCCCTACCATGTTGTAGTGTAGGCAATATTTTCATCTATGTTCGAGTTTTTTTCTACCCAGTTGCCTAAATCCATGACTAATGTGTTCTTCTTCTCGCCATCCTTCTTATTGTTATTTGGATTCAACTTTGAATGTATATCCTAACAACAACCGTCAATATTACAATTTTTATAATGGTTGTTTATGTTTTTCAGTAAATTTGTAGTGGTTGTTGTTTTCTTGTCCTTTTCTTTCCACTTCTTTCTTGCCTTGGAAGCATCTTGCTGATATTTATATTTAGAACCACTAGGTTGACCTTTATTCTTACTCATGTTCTCTAGATAGTGTGCTTGCACGTAGGTCTCATTAACCATCCTAGGTTTAAAGAGCATCACTTCACTTTGTAAATGATTGTGTAGACCACCCAAACGCTTGAGAAGTATATCCAGATTCTTGGGAGATATACCCAACATAATGACTATTTTTTGAACTCAATGGTGTACTCATTGACACTCTATCCTTTATTTTACCAAAAGTAATTCTAATGGATCCCTTGATCCTCTTTGCACCCAATATGGTAGAAATAGGACTTAATGAGGGTTTTAAACACCTAGGGGATCATCTCCAACCTAAATGTAGTCATGTGAATTTCCCACAATTTTGGGCATGAACCTTTACCTTTTGTAATATTATGCTCTATTGCTATGTTATGAAAACTAAAATAAACTTCCAACTATTGCAACCATTGATTAAACTTGATAGCATCAATCTCATCATTACAGGGTTTAATGTCCACTTTCACTTCCACTTTAAATAGATCTTGGGAATAAGTGGTGGCATTGCAACTTGGTCTCTTTGTCCTCAACTCTTTTTTTTACTCCCTTATTGGGTCTTTGTTGTCTCCATATTTCTTTCTAAATCCAACTTCTGCATTAGAGATACCAAACTCCCTAAAAGGTTTGGAATTGTCATCTAGAGTTGCCATGAGAATGGCCATGTTGTGAGAGATGTTAGTGAATTGTGCTTCCATATTTAAAAACATTTCTTTTGACTCATCCCAAGGATTATCACTATACTAATTTATCATGGGTAGGGTTTTCAAACTTTATGCCAATTTCAAGATTATGAAATTTCCCACAAAAATCCTAAATTGCCACGAATGATGTTAGAACAATTCATCACAATAGATCCTATAAGTTTCTACAATCTAAAATTTTGCAATGCTTTACGTAAGATTAATATTTAATGTTACTATTTAATGCATGAAAATGTTTAAATAACTAAAATTGAAATTAAATAAGTTAGGCAAATAAAATAACATACCATCCATATAATAAACACAATGTGTACTATGATAAAACCTGATATGAGAAAAACCTAACTAGAAGGTGAGGCCTATGCTTTGCTTTTTCCCTCTTAGTTAAGAAATGCAAAATATAAAGAAAGAGACACTCACTATGGAGTTTCCATCAACATTATGGCCAATAGGGATACTATAAGATCTTCTACTTCCTTTTTTCTACTTAAATATCCCACTCCCAAATGATTTTATCAAATATCGAACAATACACAATACAATAATAATGAAAGAACTTCCCTTCCTAAAAACCTAGTATTTAACATAGCCTAATAGTTGTCTAGAGTCAAAATTAGGTTTTTTGTATGTCTCAACCCCCAATTAATGTTAGGGTTTTGCACCCTCTAGGATCTTCTTGAAATTTTTACACATGACTAGCTCCCCATGTGCAAGTAATGGATGCTAGCATGACATACACTCAATACCATGGTGGGAAATACTTGTGAGAGGCATATGTTTCACATACAAACTCAAAATGAGGCAATCTTCAACTGTTAGAATGCTCTCAAAGTGTAGAATAACTTTGGGAAGTTGGGAGATATTTTCACAAAGTCCCAACCCCCAAGTTGATCATTTATGGTGTCAAATAGGCCTTCAAAGGTGTAGTGCCATGCTTTGGTTAACTGGCCTTGAAATTATATTTTCCTAGATATGGCCTTTGGGACCATACATTATTATTTAAATACCCCAGATCGAGGATCTCATTTATTTGTCTTTTACTATTAGTGGAGGTGATAATAATTGTGATATGTCAGTTTGATGTCATGATGATAATGGTCGTGATGGATTTGTTTGATGACTATGTATAATCATGTGATGGTTTCATTATGTTGTCTTGTTTACATTAGCTTCTTGCTTACAATTAGTGATGATTATGTCTTGTGATGATTTAGCATACACAATTATATCAATGACTAACATTATGAACACATATTATGAATGATATCACCCGGATGCACTTTCATTTGATGATTCAATGACCTCTAGTTTGTTTAAATTACATACTATTGTCTAAAAATGTAAAGTCCAAGTTAATATTATTCTATGATTTCTAATGACATGTTAATGGATGTAAACACAAGTTTGTTGCTTAGCTGAACAACTCACATATGGGTGATAGTGCTATACAGATAGATGGAACTTCATTGGAGGGGTGGGACAATGTCCCTAATTTTACCGTTAGCGCTCTCATTATGAATTTGGCTGGAATATGTCGGAATACCTTTGCCTTGAAGATCATGATGCCATGCAAACGAATCTTGGATTGGGTCACTCATGAGGATTTACTGAGGGGCATGCATCAAGCCAAATTCCTTGATCCCCAACACCATTAGTCTCATTATAAAGGGGGGGCATAAGAGATGATAGTGCCCTTGGTTGTCTCGCCCAAATTTCCCCCCACGTAGTCACAGGATGCCTGAAGGGAAATTAGTGTGGAACCCTTGGAACGTTAAATGGAAGTTCTTGAAGGGCATGATTGACTTGGCACACTTGGCGTCAAGAAGAAACAAATTTTTGTGACACCCTTGGAACTTCAAAGGGATATTCTTGAAGGGCACGACTAACTTGGTACCCTTGGAATTAAAAATAGAAAGTTGAAATATAATTAAGA
Source organism: Pinus taeda (assembly GCA_000404065.3). Lineage (NCBI taxonomy): Eukaryota > Viridiplantae > Streptophyta > Pinopsida > Pinales > Pinaceae > Pinus > Pinus taeda. The sequence continues at coordinate 70,558 of APFE030608767.1, read as the reverse complement.
GTTGAAAACCATACCATGGTGAACATTAATTAATACCATGTAGTAAGTGGGGATTTAGAATCAAATTATTTAAATCAAGAGTAAACCTTGGGATAAAGGGAGCGTTGAGAAATCTAGGGCATCGATAGTTAGGTGATTTATCTTTAATTAGTAACTTATTGTGAGTGTTTTTCACAACTTTATATTAGGATCTTCTTCTTGCTTAGATTTTTATTGTTCTTCTTCATCAAAAAACTACCAATGCATAAATAAGATAGAAAAGAGACACAAAATGTAGGCTATGAGCTACGACCAAAACCTCTCACTCTTTGAGGGGAAAACCCACACAAATTCTTCTTATAGAGATTCCAATTGATGAATACCAAGAACAAGACCCTTGACCTATTTTCCACTCCAAGACCAAGACACTAGTTCTCTTGACTGTCAATTTTCTTATCTTTTCTTCATCTTGACTTCTCTTCCGCTTTGACCTTCTTAGCACTGAGATCATCTTCTATCTAAGCTATTGTGATAACAACGAACTAGAGACATACTTGAGATGGCACCAAAACACATCACTGTAATGTCATCACTATAGTAGCACCAAAACACTGTGTTGTATTACTGAACAATATCTCCTTCATAGCACAAAAATATCACCAAATGGTGGTATCTACATAGCACCGAACTGTGGTATATATACCCTTGTCCAAATTGTGTTCCTCTATTGTAGCAACGAGACCTTCACTCAGAAATCTAAACTTTTGTTTATGTGATTATCCCAAACAAAGATGCTCGTTGTCCCTTCCTTGTCTATCTGAGTTCCTTCTTTGACATCCGAATTGTGATCTGAATTTGTCACTGGACTGTTCACCCGACTTAAAGAGAGATGTTTGAACTTCTGACTATGAAAATGCGAAGATCGTACACACATATATATAGTTTTTTGTCTACATAAATAATTCAACATGATCTATTGAAGGGATGTGTCTCCAACATAAGTGAGCTAGCATGAGTATTTACTTCATCTTGAGGCCAAATTGAAGATGAGAAATATGTGCTTGTCTTGGAGGGAAATTAGATAATCCTATAGACTTAAATACATCTATAACATGCCCAAGAAGGGTTCTTCATGGCATTGAATCTTTTGACAAATCCTAAAGGCTCTCAATGGGAGCCATCTAAAAATAAAGTCTCTTGCTCATGAAACCCGTGAAGCAAGTATTATAATAATTTTATTTTTCTTCTTTTCATCACTTACAAAAATTACAATTACATGTCATTATGAATACCAAACCTAGTTACATTTTTCAACACTCCCTCTTAACTAGGGAGGTATTCATAATGGTACTTGGCCATTCTCAGTCTGAATAATTTCTCATAAGAAGAACCAGATTAGTAACCCATATGTATAACATCATATCAACCGGCATTGTCACATAGAAAGGCCTTGACTAACAAATTTATCTCTCCACTAGATTAGAGCACAATGTTGGTGAGACCAATGATTTATAGACACTATCGTCATTGTCTCTCAAGGTACATACTCCACCCGGGTGTTCACACTGTATGAACTGCTTTGGACTATTCTTATCATGGATAGCCAGTGCTCAAATAATATTGGTACTCTATGACTACTCTTATCTTGGATGCCCTATCTCATACTCAAAGAGCATCAAATGCCATATTTTTACCCAATCCTCCATTTTGTCTTCCCAGGTGAAGACAAGAATGATGTGTCTATCTCTCCCTCTCAACTAGCGAGAACACGTCAATTCCAGTAAAGGAATGTACTCATTCCTACGGATGGAATGTACTTAAGATCCCTCTTGGCTTAAGAATTTCCAAGTTTCTTCCAAGTAAGAAACTTGTTTCTAGACTCCCTCTTAATTAGGGACCTACAATAGCTCCTCAGTTGAAGATGATGGGATAATCAACTTCTTGAAGAATTCCTTCCTTCAATGTCACGAATTTCTTCTTTGTTACAGAGTCTTCATCTTTTGGGACTTCTTCATAGGGTACAAACCATCCATCACTTTAATTTATGAGTCAGTCATGTCATCATTCATTTTATCAGAAAGTGATCCATCAGTCTATATCTAGCCTTGCTTCATCTCATGTTGCCTTCTTCATACCATTTTCTTTGGAAGGATCTCACATCCTTCTACATGGTCCTCTAGGAAGACATCCACAGTTCTTCCTTTTGGCAGTCTTGCATAAGCCCATCCAATATTTGTTCAAAAATAAGAAATGAACACTTATATCAAAATTACCTTTGTGATGTATTTTATCATGACATCTTCCAGTTTGAATTAGCTGTTGTAAAATGTAACAAGGTTCAGTCTTCATAATGACATGATATTTGTAAATGATGAAATAAAAGAAATAAAATTATTATTGTAAAACTTACTTCATGTGTTTCATAAGCAAGTGATTTTATTTGTTAGTGGATTCCATTGAGAGCCTTAGGATTTATTATTGAGTCAAAGAGTCAATGTCATGTATGAAGATCTCTTCTTGAGCCTATGTTAAGTCTGTAGAAATGTCTAAAATCCCTCCAAAGACAAGAACAATCCCTCTTGAAGAAGTTAGCCTCAAAACAATAAAAAAGGAAGATAATGTTGGCTTGCTTGAATAGACACATCTCTTCACATTGTCATGTTGGATTAATATGTGGGTCCAACTACTATAAATACCCAGCTAGGGTCTTCACAAAATTACAATGCAGAAATTTGATTCATTTGATGTTTCGGAGGGTAGTCACAGGAAGGGTGTCATATGCCATAAGAAGGTAATTTCAGAATTTTGTCCATGGTGTAGTATGTGGAGATATCTATATTTTTTGGATGGGTTATCTCTGTATTTTTCAGATGGGTTATCTCTGTATTTTTCAGATGGGCACACTGTCTTGGCATACATTATAAACATAGTTACAATCTCGGTGATCACTGTCTTGGAATACCTTATAGACGCAGTCACAACCTTGTCATATTTGTGATGAAGAGGATCTTGGTGATCCTATAGTAATACACTTTGTCTCTACATACATTCTACACATAGTCATGATATCAACATGGATGTAATTATGGTCTTGAAATATATACATTCATGGTCTTGATGGAGACATAGTCACTAGTTCATTATCTTGGTAAATGTCTCGGTGCAACTTTCATATATGTATGTATACATATCACTGTATAGGGATCTCGTTGTTATGGTGAAGATCTTGGTGAAGGTGCAACAATGGTGCAATAGTAATGATCTTGGTGATGGCCTCAGTGTTGCAGTAGTGATGACTTCAGTAGCAGTGATGATGATCTCAACAATAACAAAGAAGAGGACTGGTGTATTGATCTTGGAGTGGCTAAATAAGTCAAGGTTCATGGTCTTGGTATTCATCAATCATAATCTCTATAAGAAGAATTTGTGTGGGTTTTCCTCTCAAAGAGTGAGAGGTTTTGCCCTTGGAAGAAAGCCAACATATTGTGTTCTTGTCTCTATTTTGTTTTGGTAACTATTTGATGAAGTAAGAGAAACACACTCTAATAAGAACAAGAGAAGATTGTTCTAATAAGAAAAATAAAACGCACCTCACAAATAGTTATCATCGTGAGAATAATATTATTAACCTAATTTTCCCTGGATTCTTCAACATGGTATCAAAGCCAGGTTCTGAAGTCAAAGGAAGGGAATAAAAGAGACATTCAAGGGATCAAGTTTCAAGAAGGGCATCAAATCAAGTTGAAGGGCTTTGTGTTTCAAAACCTACATCAAATATTAAAGGAACAATCTACAATGGTAAGGGATTTTGTCTACATAATCAAGGAGACAGTCTACAATAGTAAGACAATTTAGTCCTACAGTAAGATTTATTTGGATCCTTATCTGAAGTTCTCAGATAATTTCATAGTCTCATACTATCCACAGTCTTAGTGCTATGCTATTGAGATCTCGGTGCCACAATATGATTAAGTAATCTTAGTCAAAAGATGAAGTCTCGATGTTAGATCACAAGTGCTCAAAACTTGGGTACATGGCAGCAGTTTCAGTGCCTCTCATAGTCTTGGTCTATGTCATACCACAATGATCTCAACCTCGGATTGAATCCTTTCTATAAAATTAACAATCTTGACATCTCAGATTCCTGGAGCTTGATGACACATACTCGATGGCATATGAAAGTTTGTATGGACAATACTCGATATAGAATGAAGGTGTCTATTGATACAGCCATAGTAATACTAAGTGATGGGTATCAATACTATAAGATGATAATAATTTCAAGTGACCTCAATGCTCTATGGTACTACACAATTCTGCAAGGTTCCATAGTCCACTTATGTGATAGCAATATAGTGCCATCTTAAGAATATCAATAATTTGTTAATCATAAGGATCAGAGGTTTAAGTCAAAGTTACTTGAAGGAAAGAAGGAAAGCTTCCTATCATTATAACAAGGATCTCATCCGAAGGAAGCATCAATTCATCTGCTTCAACCACTTTAATCATAATCAAGGTGGATATTTCATCTTCACATGTCAAGTAATTATTTTTTGATACTTTAATCAATTTGATAAAATGACTTCGTGATTTCAAGGAGATCTATAGGTTGGATAGGTCATCAAAGGTCCTTGCATAAGGAGGATTGTCATAGCCCTCATAGATAATAGAATTCAGTGAACATATCAATGAAAAAGGTCTCCTTTGAATTCATAATGGAACTCTTAAGGTCCTCTCATCCCTATGTAGCAGGAGAGGAGACATCAAAAAGATATATGAAATGCTAGAAGATACATTCTCTGAAAATGCAGTAAAGAAGGATGTATCACTTAGATCTGATCTCTGCAAAATTGAAGGTATCAAAGAATGAAGGAATATATTCATAAGATTTCAATTGGGAGATCTGGGAGATATGATAAGAACATAACCTCATTCAACAATGATGATTATCTTCTTATGACAATGTCCATGAACAAGAAAGTTACCTTATTCGACAACTTGTAGTCTCTATGCTAGATAGAAAAAGAAAAGTTGAGGGAAAAAGTTCTGAAGGTTAAAGGACTCAAACATTTGCAGAAAGGAAAGAGAAGTTTTGGTCCTCAAACAAGATAGAACAATATGGCTAAGATTCAATGATATGAAAATATTATGGAAAGAAAGCTCATATCAACGGAAATATGGAGGAAGCTAAAAAAAAGGGGGGGGCCAAGGAAAGAGGGAGTAACATATCTCTACTATGATTGAGATGATATCCCTCAAAAAAGGTCTTATCATAAGCTCCTAAATATTTTGTTATAGATATGACCATGATAATAAGATGCATCGTGGCATCATGGAAGCATTACAAACAAGATTTCATGACATCACCATGGGAATCATGAAGGAAAAAATATATGGCAGTCAAACATGAAGGATATAGCTCTTGGGAACCCCATTGAACATTGAAGGAAAGGATGAAGTCATCTAGGATAAGGATCATCATACATCAATTCAAAAAGGAAACATATTTCAGATGGGGATATGCAAGATCCTCAAGATTCTCTGATGGAATCCTCATCGAAAGGTTCACTAATCTAGAGAGGAAGCAAGTCTTTCATCAGGAAATCTAACTTATGGAATTCATGGGATGATGGTATGGTGACATGAGAAATGAAGTAGATCAAGGGATTGAAGATAATTTCAATCAAAGAAGCTATTGGAAGAAGCCTAGATGACCTAAAGTTAAAATAAGGTATGTATGCTTGTATTTAATATTATAAAGTCATGTCATATGGTTATAGGTAACATGGATCACTAATTCTATCTTGAGAATCATGATCAAGGGAAAATTATCTCCTCCTCTGAAAGGATGCAGGAAGGCATAAGTCACAATAGATGAAATCAACATAATATGTACTCATATGAAGTATGAGGTGGTTGACTACAATTACAGAACTCTGATTGGAAACTCCTGGGAATGGAATGGAATGGAAGCTCATAGGAAGGAAGAGATCGTGAGATATGCAACCATGATGAATGTGATCAACATCCAAAAGACTAAGAATATTTGACTAGGAAATTTCTCAGAGAGGTATGAAGACTTTGATGGAAGTCTAAAAAAGATGGATACCCTTGACAATCGATATCTTTGGGAGATGTGTGAACATGTATGAAAGATGATGATACCTACAAGAATATGTCATGATGAAAAGCCATCTCATAAGGTACTATTTGAATTAATGTTATGTTTTTATTTCTTGAATAATATCTAGATGAGTTCATGCAAGGCTACTGGAACAAGAGTTGTAAGTGCAAGTACAACTAGCATTCATGTGGTGAATGGAAATTCCTGAAAGAATCATGATGAGAAGGAAGTAGCCATATGAAGAAGGTTTCATATATGTACCAAGAAGGCCACTTTACATGAATAAAGGAATGACATGATGAACCAAGGAGGAAAGTGAATTATGGCTAATGCCCTAAAAAGAAGCTCGACTAAATTTCATGACAACAAGGAAAGAAATTGATCAAGCATCTGAAGGACCCATGAAGAAGAAGTCAATAATGAAAAGAGAGTCCCTAATTGAGGGCAAGCTCTGACAAGTTCCTAATTAAGAGGGATCTTGGGAAAGTCCCTAATCAGAGGGAGCTTGGGCACATTTCTTTACAGGGATGGGCATATCTTCCCTAGTTGAGAGGGAGAGATAGACACAACATTCTTGTCTTCTCTTGGGAAGAAAGAATGGAGGATTGGATAATCATCTGGCATTTGATGCTCTTTGAGGATGTGTACGGAATCCAAGATAATATTAGGCAAGAAGACTGATATTCTTTAAGGGATGGTAACCCAAGATAAGAATAGTCCTAGAAGGTCATACTCAATGAACATTCGAGTGGGTATGAACTTTGAGAGACAATGATGAAGGTGTCTATAGTCATTGGTCTCAAAAACACCGTGCTCGGATCTAATGAGAGATAGAGCTGTTAGTCAAGGCCTTGTTGTGGAAACAATGTTGTTTACTATGTTGCTATACATATGGGTTACCAATCTAATTCTTCTTATGAGAATTTCTTCAGATTGGGAATCACCAAGTACCATTATGAACACCTCCCTAGTTAAGAGGGAGTGTTGTAAAATGTAACTAGGTTTGGTCTTGATAATGACATGATCTTTGTAAATGATGAAATAAAAGAAATAAAATTATTATTGTAAGCCTTGATTCATGGGTTTCATAAGAAAGTGATTTTATTTGTTAGTGGCTCCCATTGAGAGCCTTAGGATTTATTATTGAGTCAAAGAGTCAATGTCATGTATGAATATCTCTTCTTGAGCCTATGTTTAATGTATACAAGACTATAGAAACGTCTAGAATCCCTCTAATGTCAAGCATAATCCCTCTTGAAGAAGTCGGATCCAAACAATAACAAAGGAGGATCATGTTGGCTTGCATGAATAGACACATCTCTTGACATTGTCATGTCGACTTAATATGTGGGTCGAACTACTATGAATACCCAGCTAGGGTCTTCGCAAAATTGCAGTGTAGAACTCAGATTCATATGATGTTTTGGAGGGCAGTCACAGGAAGGGTTTTGTGTGCCACAGTAAGGTAATTTCGGAATTTTGTCCATGGTGAAGTATGTAGATATCTATGTATTTTTCAGATGGGTTATCTCTATATTTTTTGAATGGGTAGTGCTTATCTTGATATACATTCTAAACGCAGTTAAAGTCTCGGTGATCATCGTCTTCACATACCTTCTAGATGCAATCATAGCCTTTCCATATTTGTGATGAAGAGGATCTCGGTGATCCTACAATAATACACTCTGCCTTGGCATACATTCTAGACGCAATCATGATCTCGGCATGGATGTAATTATGATCTCGAAATAGATACACTCATGATCTTGATGGAGACATAGTTATTAATTCATGATCTTGATAAAGATATTGGTACAGCTCTCATATATGTATATATACATATCATTGTATAGGGATCTCATTGTTATGGTGAATATATCAGTGAAGGTGCAGCAGTAATGAACTCAGTGGTGCAGTAGTGATGGCCTCAGTGTTGTAGCAATGATGACTTTAGTAGTAGTGATGATGATCTCAGCAATAACAAAGAGGTGGATTGGTGTCTTGATCTTGGAGTGGCTAAATAGGTCAAGGGTTATGGTCTTGGTATTAATCAATTGGAATCTCTATAAGAATAATTTGTGTGATTTTTCCTTTCAAAGAGTGAGAAGTTTTGGCCCTGGCAGAAAGCCAATATCTTGTGTTCTTCTCTCTTTTTGTTTTGGTAAATATTTGATGAAGTAAGAAAAACACACTCTAATAAGAACAAGAGAAGAGTGTGCTAATAATAAAAATAAAAGGTACCTCACAAACAATTATCATTGTGAGAAGAATCTTATTAACCTAATTTTCCATAGATTCTTCAACATCATCATCCTGCATACATGTTGACGTATCTTCCAAAGATATCTAGTGTCAAGGGTTTCCATCTTTTTTTCAGACTTCCATGAGAGTCTTCAAATCTTTCCAGGATATTTCTTAGTCAAATATTCTTGGTCTTCCAGATGTTGATTTGCTTTACCATGGTTTTATATCTCATGATCTCTTCCTTCCTTTCTTCACATATTTCATTCCCAAGAACTTTCAATCAGAGTTCCTCTAATCACTGTCAACCAACTCATTTTTATATGAGGACATATTATGTTGATTTCATCTAGTGTGACCCATGCCTTCTGGCATCCTTTCATATGAGGAGATTTCTTTCCTTTGATCATGATTCTCAAGATAGAGTAGAGATCCATGTTACCTACAACTATACAACATGACTTTATAATATTTAATACAAACATACATACCTCATTTACCTTTAGGTCTTCTAGGCTTCTTTTAGCAACTTCATTGGTTTAAAAGAGCTTCAACCACTTGATCTGCTTCATCTCTTATGTCATCATACCATCATAGCAAAGCTTGCTTCCTCTCTAAATTGGTGAACCTTCCGATGAATATTCCATTAGAGAATCTTGAGGATCTTGCATATCCCTATCCAGAAGATGTTTCCCTTTTGATGTATGATAAGCCTTGTCTTGGATAACTACTTCCTATTGAAGAATCTAGGGTAGTTAGCATTAGATAGATTCTTCTATACTTGATAATAATTTGTGAAATGATTTTACCATTTATCTTATCTTGGTCTTCTTCTTATTATGTGTGTGTGTGTTTACTGCATCAAACTGCTACCAAAACAACGAGACAAGAACACAAGAAGTTGGCATTCTGCCAAGGCCAAAACCTCTCCCTCTTGGAGAGGAAAACTCGTGCATAATTCTTCTTATAGAGGTTCTCATTGATGAACGCCAAGACCATGACCCTTGACCTATCAAGCCGCTCCAAGACCAAGGCACCAATCCTCTTCTTACTGCTGAGATCAAAATCATCATTACTTCTTTACTAAGATCATCATTGTTGCACCATGACTGCTCATTGAGATCACCATTGTGCCTTTACTGAGATCATATCTACACCTTCATCAGGGATTACCATCATAACAATGAGGTCCACATGTATGCATCCATGAGAGCAACACCGAGAAATTTTACCTAATCAAGACTTCGTAACTATTTATTCATCAAATTCATGACAAAGACTGAGATCATGACTGCATCCAAATTATATGTCAAGTTAATGTGTGTCACTATGAGATCATACCAAAGCATTTTATTGCGAGATTGAGTGTGCTACTGTAGGATCATCAAAATCATATTCATCACAATTAAACTGAGACTATAACTATACCGAGATAGTATGTTGAGAGTGTAAATATGTCGAGACAGTGACCACATCTAGGATGTCGATACAGTGGCACTCATCTGAATATTACACATGTTGCATCATGGATATATTTAGAAATTACCTTACTGTGGCATATGAAACCCTTCCTGTAACTTCCATCCGAAACTTCAGAGGGATATGAGTTTTGCACCTCTGTTCTGTGCAGACCCTAATGGGGTATATATAGTGGTTTGTCTTCCATATTAATCGACGTGTCATTATAAACCATGGTGTCTATTTATTGTGTCGACATGTCATCTCTATATATTACGAAGCCGAATTGATTATCTTTCTCATCGTGTTGTTGGCAGACTTATTCTTTCGAGGATGTTGCTTGTCTTGGAGGGCTACTTGACACTAGGTTGACCCATGTGCATTACATAAATGCTATTTACATAATTTTGACTCTTTGACTTTCCTAGACCTATGGAATGAGCAAGAAACTCATTCATATAATTTATAAAAATAATATTACTTTTTCTTAACAAGTACAAAGATCAAAATTATATTGACAAATACCAAACCTGGTCACAATTTTCTTCAACGCTCCCTCTTAACTAGCGAGGTATTTACAATGGTCCTTGGTTATTCTCAATCTGAAGAATTTCTCATAAGAGGAATCAGATTGGAAATCCCATATTTATAGCATCATATCAATCAACATTGTCATAGTGCAAGGCCTTGACTAATAGGTACATCTCTCCATGAGACCATGAGCTACAATGCTGGCAATACCAATGATTTATACACACCTTCATCATTGTCTCTCAAGATACATACCCACTTGGGTGTTCAATGAGTATGAACTTCTAGGAATATTCTTATCTTGGGTTCCCAACCCTCAAATAATATTGATCATCTTTCCTACTCTTATCTTGGATGCCCTACACATCCTCAAAGAGTATCGGATGCCAAATGATTACCCAATCCTCCCATTATTTCTTCCCAAGTGAAGACAAGAATGTTGTGTCTACCATGTGTCTACATTTCCATTCATGGACTTCATCTAGACTTATGGTTGTTAGTCCTGGTCTAATGCATGACACATGACATGGAAAAAACACAATTGTCACTCCTTTGTAATCAAGGGTGTTCTTAAATCAAACTCCCTCTTGATTAGGGACCTGTCAGATCTCCCTCTTAGCCAGGGACTCTTATATTTATCAATAAATTTTCCTTTGTGGGCCCTTCAACTGCTTGATCAAATTCTCTCCTTGATGTCATGAAATTGAGTTGAGCTTCTTCGTTGTAGGGTAACAACCATCGGTCACTTTCCTTCTTATTATGTCATGTCATTCCTTTCTTCATGGAAAGTGACCTTCTTGGTACATATCTGGAACTTTCTTCATATGGCTACTTCTTTTATCCCCATGCTTCTTTCAAGAGTTTCCATCCATCACATGAATGTTGGTTTAACTTGTACTTACAAGTCTTGTTCTAGTAGCCTTGCATGAACTCATCCAGATATTATTCAAGAAATTAAAACAATATATTAAATTAAATCATACCTTACGAGATGGCATCATGGCTCTTCATCATGAAATCTTCTTGCAGGTATCAGCATCCTGCACACATATTGTCACATCTTCCAAAGATATCCATTATCAAGGGTCTTCATTCTTTTCATACTTTGATCAGAGTCCTCATAGATTTTTGGGAGATTTACTAGTAAAATCTTCTTGGTATTTTGGATGTTGATTTCCTTCATCATGGTTGCATATCTCACGATCTCTTCCTTCCTCACACAATCCATAGCTTTCAATCAAAGTTTCTTTATTGTATTCAATCACCTCATACTTCATATGAGGACATATTATGTTGATTTCATCCAGTGCGACTTATGCCTTCCTGCATGTTTTTAGAGGAAGAGATCATTTTTCTCTTGATCATGCTTCTTAATATAAAATCAAAGATCCATATTACCTACAACCATGCGACATGACATTATAATATTAAACACAAGCATACATACCTTATTTTACCTTCAGGCCATTGAGGCTTCTTCCAACATCTTCCTTGATTGAAAATATCTACAATCCCTTGATCTTCTTCATGTCATATCATCATCTCATGGATTCCATATGTTGGAGTTCTTGTTGAAACATTTTCTTCCTCTCTAGATTAGTGAACCCTACGATGAGGATTCCATCAGAGAATTTTGAGGATCTTATGTATCCCCAACTGGCAGATGTTTCCTTTCTGATTTGATGTATGATAAGGCTTAGATGACTCCTTTCTTTCCTTCAATGTCCAATGACATTCCCAAGAGCTATATATCCTACACGTTGTATGCCATGGATTTTATTTGTCCTTCATGATCCTTATGGAGATTTTACGAGCTCTTGTTTCTATGCTTCCATGATGCCATGATACATCTTATTATCATTGTCATATCGTATAACGCAAGATTTAGGAGCTTACGATAGGACCCTTTTGTGAGGGATATTATCTTACTTATAGGAGATATTTGTTACTCCCTCTTTCCTTGGCCCTTTTCTTTTGATTCCTCCATCTTTCAGTGATATGAGCTTCCAAAATATTTCTATAGAATTTAATCTTAACTATACTTATTTTTGTCTTTGCTTGAGGAGCAACCTTGCCTTTCCTTTTTGCATAAGGTTGAATTATTTTATCCTTTAATACTATAGATTGCAACTTGTCTTTCTCTATATAGCATAGAGACCACAAATTTTTGGGTGAGGTAACCTTCTTTGTTCATTGATATTTGTTACCTTGATCATCAATGATGACTACCTTCTTATCATATTTCCTAGATATTCATGAATTTATTCCTTCATTCTTTGATACATTTACTATTTTATAGGTCTAAGTGACCTTATTTACTTTAATTTTGGAGAGTATATCTAGCATTTCATATATCTCTCTTTATGTCTCCTCTTTTGTTATTTAGGTATGAGAGGACTTTTGAGTGATATCGTATGAATCCTATGAATCTCTTGATGGATTCAAACATTGCTTGACCTACATAGAAATTTTCATACATATCAATGATTTCTCTTTTCTTTGAGGATTATGACAATCCTCCTTATCCTATGCAAGGACTTTCGATTATCTAACCGATTTTAAATACCCTTGCAATCATGAAATCATTTAACCAATTCTGATTATAAAATTGAAAGATACTTACTTGGTGTGTGAATAGGATATCTTCACCTTGATGCTTCATTTGCTTGATTTTCCCATCATTAGTATCCTTTCATCACGACTTCCTTGGAGGCCTTCTAGCACAATGACATTAGTGGTTTGACATCACTGAGACTGCTTCACGACCTTCCCAATTCATTTTAAGGTATTTTTGACTTCAACATATTGTTGACATGTTAGTGATACTATGTTCTGATCTGAGCACCATGTTATTGAGATGATAATCCTAGACAGAGTTCAAGACAGTGACAAGTATATTGATATGGCATTGCACAGTGATGTCTATGTTTGTTGTGTAGAGAGGAAATGTATTAAGAGCCCAAACTTGTCAATGAATAACATAACTAAATTGTGGGTGGCACTGTATAGATAGACTACCTCATCACTGAAACTGCCTTGATGTAATAACTATACTGAGACTGTGATGTAATCATGGATTGTGAGAGGTATTCCTTGGATTACTTCTGCAATATCTATATCTATATCTATATATAGATATATATATATATATATATACAGACCTGAGGCTATCTTTTATGTCGTGGAGAAAGTTTAGTGATCAAGAGGTGTGGATCAGCGATATACTCCATCAAATTGACCATGAGTTGAGTGAATGACTGTAATTACTGAAGTGACATTATTGTTATAGACTTGCTTGTTGTATACTTTCTCCTTTAATCCTTGTATGTCTCGTTTGCTTCCCTTCATTTGACTTCAACACCTTAGCTCTGATACCATGTTGAAGAATCTAGGGCAGTTAGCATTAGATAGATTCTTCTATACTTGATAACAATTTTTGAAGTTCTTTTACTATTTATCTTACCTTGATTTTCTTCTTATGATGAGTGTGTGTTTTTACTTCGTCAAACTGCTACCAAAACAAAGATACAGGAACACAAGAAGTTGGCATTCTACTAGGGCCAAAACCTCTCCCTCTTGGAGAGGAAAACCCGCACATAATTCTTCTTAAAAAGATTCTAATTAAAGAACACAAAGACCATGACCCTTGACCTATCAAGCCACTTCAAGGCCAAGATACGAATCCTCTTCTTACTGCTCAAATCATCATCATCATCATCATTACTGCTTTACCGAGTTCATCATTACTACACCATGACTTCTCATTGAGATCACCATTGTGCCTTTACTGAGATCATCTCTGCACCTTCATCAGGGATTACTATTATAGCAAATAGGTCCATATGTATGCATCCATGAGAGAAACATCGAGAACTTTTACCTGATCAAGACTTCGTAACTATGTCTTCATCATATTCATGGCAAAGAATGAGATCATGATTGTGTCTAGATTATATGTCAAGTTAATGTGTGTCATTGTGAGATCATACCAAAGTGTTCCACTATGAGATTGAGTGTGCTACTATAGGATCATCTAAATCCTCTTCATCACAATTAAACTGAGATTGTGATTGTACCGAGATAGTATGTTGAGAGTGTAAATATGTCGAGACAATGACTGAAACTACGATGTCAAGACAGTGGTACTCATCTAAAAATTACACATGTTGTATCATGGACAAACTTAGAAATTACCTTACAGTGGAATATGAAACACTTCCCATAACTACCATCTGAAACTTTAGAGGGATACGAGTTCTGTGCAAACCCTAATGGGGTATATATACTAGTTTGTCTTCCATATTATCCAACGTGTCATTATGAACCGTGGTGTCTATTTATTGAGCCAATATGTCATCTCTATATATCATGAAGCCGACTTGAATGTCTTTCTCAGCATGTTGCTGACATTATTCTTCTTTGGAGGATGGTGCTTGTCTTGGAGGACTACTTGACACTAGGTTGACCCATGTGCATTACATAAATTCTCTTTAACATAATTTTTACTCTTTGACTTTCCTAGACCCATTGAATAAGCAAGAAACTTAGTCATATAATTTATAAAAATAATATTGCTTTTTCTTGGCAAGTACAAAGATCAAAATTATATTGACAAATACCAATCCTAGTTACACTTTTCTTCAACACTTCCTTTCCTTAAGCTTCCAATGAGGTTCCCAAGAGCTATATCCTTCATAGTTGACTACCATAGATCTTTTTCTAGATATCCTTCATGTTTCCTATGGTGATTTCATGAGCTCTTACTTCTAATTCTTTTCTTATTTCTGAATCCTCCACGTCTTCAGTGAAATGGACTTCTTCTCTATCTTCCTTTTTATTTCCCATTAGCAATGAATCTTAGTTATGTTCTTCTTTCCTTTTGACAAATGTCTGAATACTTTTTCCCCTCTCCATGTCTTCTCCTATCTTGCATAGAAACCACAAGTTGTTGAATGGGATAGATTTCTTATCCTTATAGACATTTCTTACCTTGTTCATCAGTTAATGAATTTGGAACAATGAATATTATCTCATCTCAAATCTGGCAATTTAGATCTTTTGAAGATATCCTTCATCCTTTGATACCTTCAATCTGTGTAAATCAGATCTAAGCGACGCGACCTTTCTTATCGCGTCTTCGAAGAATAGTTATTCCATCTTATCATATATCTCTTTTGATGTCTCCAATCCTGATATATAGGGAATGAGGGGACCTTTGGCTGATTTCATAAGAATCCCTTTAGCTTTTTTATCCCTCTCCATGTATTCAAATTATGCTTTACCTTCTGATGGTTTGGAGACTTTTCCATTAATATGATCAATGACTTCACTTTCTTTGAGGACTATGGCTATCCTCCTTTTCCATGCAAGGAATTTCAATGACCCAACCAACTTATAGATATCCTTGCAAAACAAAGTCATTTTACTAGATCAGATTATAGAATAAAAGATACTTACTTGAGAAGTCAATATGAAATATTCAACTTGATCCCTTTGATGGTTGTTGATGAATATGTATTAGTTCCCTTTTGGATGATCTTCTTCCATACAAAATTATTTCTTCAATAAAAGGAGATTTCCCCTTTTATGATGACAACGCCTTTTATCTAGCTCCCTTTGATGATGGTTATTTACGAGGATGTCTTGATGCTTCCTCAGATGATCTTCTTTAACAATAATGAAGGGGTCCTTGCTTCAATTAGAGGGAACTTGCCTTATAGACTTTTGAAGATGATGACAATGCCTTTAGCCTTATTTGCCTTCAAGATACTTCGAATTCTTCGGTGGTGAATGAGTGCAGATCATAAATGCTTCTAGGGTTTCGACTTTCTCCAAGATGATGTGATCTTTGTCCTATAAATACTTCTCTTAGATGTCTATACTTTGGGATACCTTGCATTGTATATATCTTCAACTTGATGAGAGTATTTGTAGTATTTTAATGATGACTTAGAGGATCCAGAAATTTTGTTGCAGTATACTTCTTCTTTGATGTAGATCTTGACTTCATTTTTATATCCTTCTACTTGCTTTGATGCCTTTCTTGAAACTCGATCCTTGAGTGTCTCTTTGATAAGATTCCCTTCCTTAACGGTGACCTTAGCTCCAATACCATGTTGATAAATCTAAGGCATCGATAGTTAGGTGATTTCTCTTTAATTAGTAACTGCTTGTGACTGTTTTTCATAGCTTTAGATTAGAGTATTATTCTTTCTTACATTATTACTGTTCTTCTTCATCAAACAACTACCAATGCATAAAAGAGATATACAAGAGACACAGAATGTAGGCCATGAGTCAGGGCCAAAACCTCTCACTCTTTGAGAGGAAAACCTACACAAATTCTTCTTATAGAGGTTCTAATTGACGAATACCAAGACCAAGGCCCTTGAACTATTTTCCACTCCAAGACCAAGACACTAGTTCTCTTAACTATTAACCTTCTGCTCTTTTCTTCATCTTGACTCCTCTTTCTCATTGACCTTCTTAGCACTCAGATCATCTCCTATATGAGCATATTGTGATAACAACGAATTGTAGACATACTTGAGATGGCACCGAAACACATTACTGTAATGTCACCAAAATATAATCACTATAGCAACACTAAAACACTGTGATGCATTACTGAACAATAGCTACTTCATAGCACCGAAATAGCACCGAACTATGGTATCTACATAGAAACGAACTATGGTATATATACCCTTTTCTGAACTGTGTTCCTCTGTTGTAGCACTGAGACCTTCACTCAGAAATCAGAACTTATGTTTCTATGGTTAGCCCAAGAAAATATGCTCGATGTGCCTTCCTTATCTATCTGAGTTCCTTCTTTGACATCCGAACTGTGATCTGAATTTGTCACTAGATTGTTCACCCAAATTACAGAGAGATGTCTGAACTTCTGACTGTGAAAATGTGAAGATTATAAATGCATATATATATAATTGTTTGTCTACATGAATAAGACATGATCTATTTAAGGGATGTGTCTCCAAAATAAGTGAGTCGGCATGAGTTTCTACTTCATCTTAAGGCTGATTTGAAGAGGAGAAACATGTGCTTGTCTTAGACGGAAATTAGAAAATCCTATAGACTTAAATACATTTGTAACATGCCCAAGAACGGTTCTTCATGACATGGACTCTTTTGAAAAATCCTAAAGGCTCTCAATGGGAGCTATCTAAAATAAAAATATATTTCTCATGAAACTCATGAAGCAAGCATTATAATAATTTTATTTTTCTTCTTTTCATCATTTAAAAAAATCACAATTACATGTCATTATGAAGACCGAACCTAGTTATACTTTTCAACAGGGAGAACATGAAGGAATATAAAAATTGGACCAATTGAGTAACTCTACCCCTTCCCACGTTTGAAAAGTATTAGGAACATAATGTGCATTTAAAATAACTCCAAAATATATGAGTGATTTAATAAGCAAAAGGGAAAAGGGACATAGAGTTAATAGAAACGTTAATCCTATAATAGTTTAACCTCGTTAAGAAAAGATGACGGTGAATGAAATTAGATAATAATAATTTAAAATTAGGAAAATTTAGTTTCATGAGAGAAATTCCATGTGGTAAGAAGCCAACACAAAGATCTCGATCTAAGAGTTCAATTTGAGATAAACTAGGAGATAGTTGGGGAACCAAATCTGAGACTTCAATAGTGAACACAAAATAAAGAGTATAAAAGGGGGATCAAGACAAATCTAGGAGAAGAAATAATAAGTCATGTTGGGGTGAGGGAAAATATGTTTTTTAAATAAGAATTTAAGTAAATAATTTAGGAGTCTTGGTGAGAAGTTGACACATGGATGAGTGAATAATCATTTTTTTAAATTAATAAAAATAATTATTTTTGCATGAAGTAATGAGTGTCACATATGAAGACTCCTATAAAAGAAAGAACAAGCTATGGGAGAGGGGCACTTTTGCCTTACTATTGGATGAATTACATAATGTTATTGTGATAGTGACTATGGTGTCTATAGTGAGTTTGGTGTAGTGGAGGCCATTAGCTAGGGAACTCTTGAGCTAGAAGTGCTCACCTCCACTAGTTAGTGTTCTTCCTCTACTTTATAGGCCCATTATATCTCGAGGGTTTGTGCGGGAGTACCCAAGGAGTAGGTTGGGAGGTGAACCGCTGAGTAGGCAATGTTTGGTTGGGACACAACATCCTTCACATGTGTATGTGGACAACAACAAGGTAGCACAAGAACTGATGAAGCTGAGATCAAGACTCCACCTCTTGGTGCATGATATTTTAGGTTTCTGTAAATTTCTCTTACATGATCATTTATTTTATATAATTATTAGATTGTAAAAGTGAAGGAATGGCATTTGAGTTGTAAACTTATGGAATATTGATGTATGTATCTTAAAATTATCACGTGCTTCTTACGTTGATGTGCCTTGATAATTATGTGATTGTCATATTAGATTATCCTAATGGATGAATGGTTTTAAAGGAAATCTTTATATTGCATTATTATTCGCAGTATAATAAATTAGATTGCTCCTCTTATTTTCGTAAATAAAAATGTGAATATGGTTTCCTGCAGCTAAATAAATTGTTGTTAATATATATATATAACAACAATTTATTTAGCTGCAGGAAACCATATTCACATTTTTATTTACAAAAATAAGAGAAGCAATCTAAGTTTTTGTATTGTGAATAATAATGCAATATAAATATTTCCTTTAAAATCATTCATCCATTGGAAACATCTAATATGAAAATCACACACACACACATAATTAAAAAAAAAAAAAAATCAATACATGTATTTGTAATTGGCATCATCAGATGGTCTCTACACTTGGTATCAGAGTGGTAAGTTCAACCTATAGGACTTATAGACTCGTCATCATTTGGTATTTACACCATAAAAAATTGTATTTTCTCAATGAAACAGTTAAGAGCTTATGAAAGTGAAATATCATACCTTATTTTGTTTCCAACTTTAATGATCATGTATTTTCTACCCATTTTGGTCAGTGAGAATGCCAAAACAATTCCATGCTTGTGTTGGTAAATTGTGAGACAATTCTATGTTCATAGGGTTACTCATGAATGAGATCCATACTATGTATAAGCCTTGACAGACATTATAAAATATAAAAATGTATCATCCTGTAGTGAACTCCAATTTTCCTTAAACGAAATTCCTTCCTAAACTAGTCATAGATGTAGGTTTACAATGGGAATATTATTAGGTATCTATAAGTTACATTTGGTGTTAATGCATCCTTAACTAACAGGTGTGGCTGGCATGTTCAAAAGTTCCAACATATGTTTCAAAGTTCGACAATTTTGAAGATGTATTTTATAAAACCAATACCTATTTTACAATCCAACACCATTTACAAGTTTCATATAACTTAAAAATGAAATTATCATAAGCCCATCTTTAAAATTCCATGAAAACATAATCCAATGAAATTTCTATGAAGCAACCTTTTTACATTCACTAAGAAACCATCCAAATCAAGATTTTTTATATTTTTATGATCATATATCTAATCATTAATTAGAAAGAAAAACATATCATAGAAAAACTGCATCTCAAATCATTGCAAAGCATTTTAATTATTGAATGTTGAGTTTCATTCAAGTTCATAACTCAGAAAAAATAAAAAATTCCAGATCATGTTTTTTGGGAGGAAAAATATCCCCTGCAAATTTTGATATCGCATCAGCTTGTGGTGGAACCAATAAACATTGCACAATTACTAAAACGACCTTCTCATTTGAAGCACTACATATGGAAACTTTGACCCCTTCCTCTAATGCCTCATCAATTAACCTGGAAACACCTAGGTGGAGAGGAAGTAAGCATTTCTCAATGAAAGCCATAACTAATTATGCCTTTCATATATGAAGATATTCTATAAGCTCTTTCCTTTCATCTTTTGTATTGGGAGCTATATCTGGACACCTTGTCTTGTTATATATAGTAGGTTGTCATTCATTCTTTTCCATTGGTAATGTTGAGTAGTTCTTTGTAAAGATCCTCATCACAAGTCGCATTCAAGCCTTTCTCTGTGAAGACTTCACTAAAGGAAACCCTATGACCATTGTGTTGAGTGTGGACTAGCATGTCGTCGTAGTCAAAGAGAAGTGCTTCGAACAGAGTTGCGACAAGACAAATGACGTAGCTAGTCTTAGGCAATTTCGATGCACCCTATCTCATATCCAATCTAGAGAGATTAACATTAAATGGAAATGTTATCCTTTTAAATTACACCAATAATCCGAAAAATGATTGACATAAATTTGTCGTCGCCAGTGATTTTTGTTGATTTTTAATGCATTTAAAAATAAATATTTAATAAGAGTTGGAACTTCTTATATGGGAATGATTAGTTTCACCTCCATGTGACTACATCGTTATAATCTCGGCCAAACTTACAATGAGAGACCTCTCTCCTGGATATATAAATTTAAGCATTATGTTCATTATATTCCAATGAATAGGTTAACTGAATCTAGATGGCATCAACTTAGTTTTAGGTATCCCATAGCTAAATGATATGATGATGTTGTTCAGGTTATGGTTGACTTTGAACCACCATTATGACAATAATGGGTGATTTGGTCATCCACCCTTTTCCCATATATGTAACGTTATGAAACCATCTCACAAAAAGATAGAAAATATAGATCAACGACTTAGAAATCAGCCTCTTTGAGGTGGAAATCTCCTTTACATTACACAAATGAATAATTATTCGATGATACAAATAGCAAAACCTCATTTCTAAATATAGGAGTCTAAGGGGTCACAATATAATCAAAGCCAACATAACAATAATAATATAAGGGCACAAAAATAAGACTAGTGGGCTTCTATGGGGCACAATAATAACAATATGGGGACAATAGGGGCATGTTGGGTCTATAATGCAGATGCAAATTAGAGTTTAATTTAATGTCAACCCGGGAAGGTAAAATTAGAAGTGCTTATCTAAAATATATAGATCTAGAAAGATTCCTAATTTTTCCAAGATCTTAAAATCCCCTTACAAGAGCATATTCACTAAGATCTCTTTCAATGACTAATCAAACCTAGATCTAACAATTGTCTGAGATCTATGATTCTCTTACAAGAACATATTCTATAAGATCTCTTCCAACATTAGAACATCTAATAAGAAATTAAAAGCTGAAATGAAATAAACCTAGATCTAATAATTGTCTGAGATCTTACGGTCCTCTTACGAGAACACCTTCAAATAAGATCCTTCCAATATTAGAACATTTAAGAAAACTTGAAATCTGAAATCAAACAAAAACATAAAGTAAATTATAAACAAATAAGCATGCAAGTGAGGCCATGGGGGCCCTCCATAACTCCACAAGCACACCACTTCAATGGAGACTCAGATGTAGAAGCAAAATTAAAGTATGATCCTTTATTTCAAAATCTCTAAGATTACAAAAACTTCCAGATTACAAATGGAGGAGATTGTACTCCTATTTATACAATGGGATGAGTAACAAACTCATAATGATCATCCACTAATCTAAATATGATCCCACAAATCTCTCAAGCATTTTTAACTACTTTCCCATTATTACAAAATATGATCCCACAAATCTCTCAATAAATCTCACACATATCTTGGATAAGATATGCCAACCATGATTTTCTCCTTAGGATAAGATAAGATATGCCTCCATGATTTTCTCCTTAGAATAAGATAAGATATGCCTCCATGATTTTCTCCTTAGAATAAGATAAGATATGCCTCCATGATTTTCTCCTTAGGATAATTATCTCCTTAATATGGTGGAGGAGATATTAATTCTTCACATATTTCCTACACAACACAAAACTCACATATTCTTGAGATATATATAAAAATATGTATATTTATATATTTAATCAAGAATTTCTCTTCAAAAATGCTTAAAAGAAATAATATTTGGAAAATATAAATGATATCCATTAATGGTGAATAATAGGGAAAATGAGTGACAAGTGGTGAATAGTGAGGATATTAATGGAAGCATAGGTGAAAAATGTATGGTATGAGGATTTGTATGACATTTGGAGCCCAACATACTCCCCACTGAAGTCTTCATGTTCCTTGCAAGCTACTTATTTGATTTATTTTTCAAATGACTTCCTTTTAAAGATGTTTGGTTCTTGTGTAACAAAACATTCTTTCAATCATTGACTTCCTTTTAACTTGCCCCATTTGGAAAACTTTTTTTTTTTGTTTGCAAAGCATTGCATCTTTAATGATTGATTTTGTGTTACAATCATTATTTACTTTGTTGAGATCTCTTTTTAATGATTGGTTCTTGTGTTTACAATCATTATTTACTTTGTTGAGATCAATCATTTTAAAAAGTCATTTAATATGTTCATCATTTTGTAGTAGTTTTTATTGTGGGAAGACTATGCGGGTTAAGATGTAATATGAATGAGGGAAAAGAATGAAGTGTGAAATTCCCCCCTCCCCAACTGATGGTTTTTGGCATTTTTTAATGAGAAAGGAAATAGTGAAATAGTGGAATATTTTCCAAATATCATCATTTTAGCATCTAAAAAGAATTTCAAGATTAAAGGTTAGAAAACATCATACCTTACTTACCTAAAGAAGTAGATGAATCATGCATGTTCAGCTGCTGCAATCCTGGTTTGAAGCTTCTTCTGCAAGTTGTGGATGAAAGATGGATTTGTATTGTCATATCTGCTACTGGATCCTCTGCTGGATAATCTGATGAATCTGATGAGTCTACTGAATATGGTTGAAAATGTATAAGGCTTGGAAGGTATATAAAATATAGAAATTACATTTTCCTCCCTCCAACCTTATTTATTGACTTGTCCTCAAGTCATGACAAACTGAAAAACAATGAAAGGAAATATGCTTCATCTGCTACAAAATATGGGTCTTCAAGTCTTCAACGCTCGATGGCACAAATCTTACTATGTGAATAAATGTATCAGTGTCGAACATAGCAATAAGTTGTTGACTTAGTGGCCATTAATGAATGCCCCTAGCCAACACAAAAGCTCCCACCATTGATTCCAATGGGAGTCAGGATGCCTAACACATCTTTATAGGTACGAATAAATTTGTCGCGGTCGAGTCACCTACAAGATCCAACGAACAAGGGATATTAATGTACTCCCATTGTTCATTGGCAAGAGTACTTGCCATTAAGGCATGTAAGCCTCTAGGTGTTTTTACAAAGATAATTAGACTCTAGGACTTTGACTCAGTGATATGTAGAAGCAGGATTTTATTGGCGGAAGGTGAAAATGGTGGAAAAAGAAAGAAATGAAAATGACAAGGAAAATGACAATAAGTGAGCTTTTTGTAAGTGAGCTGCTTGTTTTATTTTGTGGGTTAGGGGTGAATGAAAACAAGTAGATTTGACTGCATGATTGCAACTTGCTAGGAAAAAGGGATTTTGGCTTGCTTTGAGGATTGATTGGGATTTACAATTCTACAAAGGGAATAAGAGACTGGTTGTAATGGATATGGACTTATTCACATGATTCATCATAAAATTGATCTATCGGAAGTCCAACTATCAACAAATTAGACTCCTTGAATGATCATCTGATTAACGCAAACCTGCAAAAACTTGGCATTCAAAAAACATAAATATATCCAAGCAAAAGTGATCGATTTCTGCTTGGTTTTTTTATCAAAAAAAGAAATAAACACCGATGGAACAGATTTAAATAAAATCAAATGTATAAGTTAGCCCAATTCCATGATTTTTTTACACATCCATTGTCAAATATGAAATAAGTCTAATTGATTCCCTTTTTATGTAAATAAAATTCAATTTCGTTGCAATTATACAAATCCCGACAATAGTCGAAATTGTTTCATGATTTGCGTCGATGATATCAAATTTCACATATCGTTGTTGGGCTTGTAATTGCCAAAATCTGCATCATTTAAAAATTTGCAAGAGTTTAATGCAAATGCGTCAAATAAAAATAAATAAATAAAAACAAAATTCATAAAAAAAAAAACTAATTGTTACTCCTCGTTGAAAGTTTCACCGTGTGGTGATTTCTATGCTTCGCCCATCAATGGAAATCATCTGTCTAAAAAATGTTATGATATTGCACTTGCATATTCTGCATTTGATTCCATTTTTGCAGCTATTTCAATGTTGCAGCTATATCTAATCCAGCAGTCCTGATAATTAAAACAAAGTTGTAGTGGCTATGTTTTTGCTCGTTGAAATTAAACAAACTATGTCATGGCTGAACAGTAGCAGAAAAATTAGGGGAAGCTTCCGATCATTAAAATTTTTGAGCTATTTTTTTAGTTTTGTATGGATTTCAACCCTAGAAAAACTCATAATCAATCCCGTAAATAGACAAGTGTTAATTTATAGCATTCTCTCCCACTGTCTCAAGCTGGAATTTTAGCCACGAAAATCAGATCTGGCCACAAAGAAAATCGGATTTTAGCGCAATCTCTCAAATTAGGCTCGAAAGAAACCCAATTTTTTCCTAAACCGCTGCAAATATCAGGAAATTTCTCACAAGGCACCTAATTACCCCCATTCCGGATAAAACCCATGTCTCAGTTTTTTTTAATTCATCCTGGTTTGCGCAAAAAATCCATTTTAAAATCACGTGTTGAGACTAGTGCGATTTCGTGAATCTTTTGGCAACAGAAATCAATTGGCATGCGTGGTGTTTTACTGTTTAATGTTATGTAGAAATTGCTCAGTCAACAAACAAAATCTCACACGTTGCAAAACATGGACTTCTACCCAAATTACATCTTATTTGAACATCGCTCACAAAATATCAACCTCCAAGTCATATGAATCATTGTAAAATGCAGACTTATGGTAATGTAATATCATATATTGAGCTACAGTGTCATTTACACACAGGTGCGAGAAATGAGTCACATATTCGAGCCATATATTGGAGAATCGGAGCAAACTGTGATTTCTTGAAATTGCAGGGTATGGGCAATATGGATATACTTGGGAGACGCTGAAAATTTTCAGCGAATTGCATCATGTGGTATGACAACAAAGCTTTCTAATCTTTTTAAAGAAATGCAATGCACTGGCAATTTGCAAAAACCAACCAATCATGACAATGAATGATCTTATTCCTATGAAACTTAAATGCTAGAATGATGAAAGTGATGAAATCATTTTTTCTACACCCATATAACTGTGTTGTTTGTTGAAAATTGTGGAGATTGAACTGCTTTCCCATTATGTGAATTCAAGTTGTGCTCTGTGTTACAGTAAATGAAACCTTGATAAGACAGAAAATACAATGAAATTCACTATAAAAACCAGGTTATAATAATTATGGGCGTATCATAAATCGATTTTTGATGAAATTTGGAATACATTTGTTGTTTGTGGCAAAGTCAACGTATGGCTTCTTTTACAGTTCAAGTTAATTTTTAATTTTTTTTAAAGATGATGTTTTGCTCATTTACAAAATTCTTTATTGTCATAAAGCAAATCAATTTTCTAGCAAAAGTATTTTTATTTGAAATAAATCAATTGATTTTCTGATCTTTTTGATCGCACAAAGTGCAGGAAGAGAGCATACTAATCTCTTGAATTTTTTTATTGATGCAGGTTAGCATGAACGGATAAAACACAATTAAGATTTGCGACAAAACCTTGCATTATCTACACTCTTTCTGCAATGTCACGGGGGCATTTAGACTTTCGGAAGACAAGGCTTTCCGATAATCAAGCTCCTGGCTCGCCCGTGATACAGAAACAAGACATAGAAATGCAAAGATGTGCCACTGAATTTATTCATGATGAATTATTTTTTTGAAAAAAAAACTAAAAACTTCGAATGATAACAACTTCTAATGACTTCTAATGAGATCTCATTTTTATTTTTCTAATCTATTCTACATTAACTTGATAGATGTTTTATTTTATAAGTAAAAGAATGCTTCCAATTGAGCCATCTACGGACTAAAAATTCGAACATGATCACATCAAGATTTAAAAATTTTACATTATGTTTTGCAAGTATGTGAGAATCCTTTCTTAGAGTTGGCTCAAGGTTATTGTTCTTGCTCTCCAAGAAGTACGTGTTCAACATTGTCAAAGTCCTCATCAGTAGATGGATTAGTGAGAAATGGGGGGTTTAAAAAGAAGAACTAAATTTAAAATAACTATGTACGAAAATAAAAATGCTCCAAACTTTGAACTCCTTTACGAACCTGCTGTCACCAAGTTCCACAAATTAGTCCATAAAAACAAATGTATAAAATAATTACTAAATCCTTCTAATTGCACTTCCCCGACAACGATGCCAAAATGTTGGGTCCAAAATGCAGATGCAAATTAGAGTTTAATTTAATGTCAACCCGAGAAGGTAAACTTAGAAGTGCTTATCTAAAATATATAGATCTGGAAAGATTCCTAATTTGTCCAAGATCTTAAAGTCCCCTTACAAGAACATATTCATTAAGATCTTTTTCAATAACTAATCAAACCTAGATTTAACAATTGTTTGAGATCTATGATTCTCTTACAAGAACATATTCTACAAGATCTCTTCCAAAATTAGATCATCTAATTAGAACTTAAAAGCTGAAACGAAGTAAACCTAGATCTAATCATTGTATGAGATCTTATAGTTCTTTTACAAAAACAATTTCAATTAAGATCCTTCCAATATTAGAACATTTAATAAAACTTAAAAGCTGAAATCAAACAAAAACATAAAATAAATTATACCTAAAACAAATAAATAAGCATGCAAGTGAGGCCATGGGGGCCCTCCATAACTCCACAAGCATACCACTTCAATGGAGACTCAGATGTAGAAGCAAAATTGAAGTATGATCCTTTATTTCAAAATCTCCATTACAAACCAACTCTAAAATTACAACTCTAAGCTTCTAAGATTACATACTCCAAAATTCTAAGATTACAAAAACTTCAAGATTACAAATGAAGGAGATTGTACTCCTATTTATACAATGGGATGAGTAAAAAACTCATAATGATCATCCACTAATCTCTCTTTAGTTCCATAAATCTCTCAACCATCTAGACACATAACCCCTTTTTGTCCTTGATTTTCTCCATGAGGTTTATCTCTTCAAATCCTAACCCCTTTTTGTCCTTGATTTTCTCCATGAGGTTTATCTCTTCAAATTCTAACCCATTTTTGTCCTTGATTTTCTCCATGAGTTTTATCTCTTTAAATTCGAATTTGATCATTCAAGGCCACATAGAGGTGTCTTGGAAGCTTCCTTGGTACCTACACATGTCACAAAAACAACCCACTTTCCATATATAAAGTAAAATATATTATTTTCTAATATTTAATCAAGAATTTCTCTCAAAAATGCCTAAAAATAAATAATATTTGGAAAATATAAATGAGACCCATTAATGGTGAATAATAGGGAAAATGGAGTGACAAGGTGGTGAATAGTGAGTGATATAGTGGAAGCATAGGTGAAAATTGTATGGTAATGAGTGATATTCGTATGACATTTTTGGAGCCCAACAGGGCACGACAATAACATTAAGGGCTACAATAACAATAGTAATGGGGTAATCACTAGTAATATAGGGACCTAACATGCTCCTATCCTTCAAAAATGTGTTGTCCTTAATGCTTGAGTAGTTCTGGTGTTTTTGTATAAAATTCTCATCCTCCTATGTGGAATCTTCAAAGGGTAATTTCTTCCACTTTATGAGATATTATGAAATTGATCTATTTCATAGTTTTCGAGTTCTTGTTTCTGTGACTGCTTCAGGTTCCAAAATGATTTTTCCTTCCTCATTAAGTTTTGGAAATATTTTTTGAACTGGGATCTTGTCACCTATAACGTTCTTTAAGCATGAAACATGGAAAATTGGGTGCACTCAGGAAGTTGCAAGAAGCTCCAATTTGTATGCCATAGTACCTATCTTTTGCAACACCTTGTACGGACCATAATACTTTGGTAATAATTTACTATCCTTCTTAGCTTGCTTGAGGGGCATTTTTTTATATGGTTGTAGTCGTAGGAATACTCAATCACCTACATCAAAACTTCTTTTGTTGTGATGTTGATTTTCCTGTTGTTTCATTCTATTTTGCACCAAATTGAGGTTATCCTTTAAGAGTTGGAGAACTTGTTGTTGATGCTCGATGTGACCTTCCACTGCTTGAAACTTATAATTTTCTCTTAAATATGATGTGATGGATAGTAGATGATATCCATAAAGTGCCTTTAAATGGTCTCATTTTTGTTGCAGTATGGAAGGAAGTGTTATACCACCATTCAGCCAGAGGCAACCATTTGACGACCCATTGTGTCTGTTTATCAGATACAAAGCAACGAAGATATCCTTCCAAACATTTGTTTACTATCTCAGTTTTCCCATCAGATTGAGGATGATAAGATGAGCTATGAGCTAACTGAGTACCAAGACAAGAAAATCATTTTGTCCAAACATTTCCAGTGAAAATGGGATCTCTGTCACTTACAATAATCTTTGGGTTTCCATGTAGATTTTGAATTGTTTCCATAAATGCACTAGAAACTGTATTGGCTTTAAATGGATGTGATAATGCACAAAAGTGTGCATACTTGGTAAGTCTGTCAACTACCACCATGATGACACTCTTTCCCTCAAACTTGGGTAGACCTGTGATAAAATCCATTGAAACCTCCTCCCAAAGTTGGCTTGGAATGGATAAAGGTTGTAATAGACCCGACGTCTTAATTGTTTCAACTTTATTTTTTTGGCAAACCAAACATTCCGTCACAAACTTTTGAATATCTGATTTAAGGCCATCCCAAAAGAATTCCTTCTTAAACCTATGGTAACTTTTTAAAAATCCCGAGTGCCGTCCTAAGGGAGAAGTGTGCAATTCCATAAGAATCTTTTGTTTTAGCTGGGAATTCTTATAGAGGTATA